>OVAX01002623.1:0-27566 GCA_900406405.1 Lepidium africanum | reverse complement strand
TCTCAATGGAGAGAATGTTTCTCTCACTGAACGGAACTATGATCACGTGGATATACAATGTCATTTAACTAATAGTTATTCTACATCCAAATTAAAAGAATGGGGTGTACGAATCTCCGATGACATTTCACCACCGGATATCCGACTTGGTAGTGACAATAATCATCCAGATGTTTGTGAAGCCAATGACTACAATATAGTTAATGAGACTGAACAAAGTGAAGAATCTGGAAACGACAGTGAAGAGACAGAAAGAAGCAATAAGCGAATCAAGGTAAGCATTAAGCAAGTACTAAACTTATTACTTTTATATCTCACCATTCCTTTTCAATATCAGATTATTATTTTTTGCAGGTTTCTGAGGAAGATGAGGAGATGTCACTTTGAATGTTTGATTGTGAATATTGAAATCAGTAGTTTTATCAGTCATAATAGAACAACAAGATGCAAGAACATGCAGAGAGTCTTCAGTGTCACCAATATTGCTGGAGAGTCATTTTCAGGTAATTTAAAAATCTTATTTTAGTTCCCATTTCAATCAACAAGACAACCAGAGAAAATTAGATAATTTAACAAAATATTTCAAATAATATTGTCTCTTCAGATTTCTAGATGGTCAAATCACATTATGTAATGAAATTTGATTTGTGCAGCTTCCTCTTGCAAAGGATCTGAGACACTAATTCTATTAATGCCATATGAGGTCTGCTAAGTTTTCTGCTGTATGCTTTCAACGGCTGCATCTGTGATTTAATCATCAGTTTAGAGAAGAAAATATTAAAAATCTCAAGATAATACTTTTGTGATGAGATTGGATTATACAAGGGCGAGAATGTCTCTATTTCAGATAAACAAAAGCATTGCAAAAACTTGTTCTGCGATTTTGTCTTGTAGTCTCAACATGTGGACATTGCTGGTCCATGGAAACCTAGCGGGTTTAGCAAGTCAACCAATATAAGTATTTGTGGTCTAAGTTATATCTCTGTTTTTTGTATATTATTAACGCGTGATTACATGTATTTATGGTCTTTTGTTTCTTAAATATTATACTTTGACAAGAAACAAGAATACATGTACGACTTGCTGCAGAATTCCAAAATCTCAGGATAATTTGCCAGTTCACACTAGCACAATGGACAACAATGCTTTTGTGTTATGTTTAAGAAACCACTAAAATGTCTAAAAGATTGACTATCTGACTATTTAAGTCAACTTTCATTAGAAAAAATCCAACAAACAATCAATTAAAAAAATGACCTCTCTCGTTTGCTCAATTAATGTTTCCTTCTCATCGTCTCATGTTTTTTTTTGTTGCTTCTCAGTAAGTAAAACTTTGACCTTGAGCTTTGACTCATATGGAGCCATTATAAGATTTATAGTTATTCAAAATTACTTCAGTTATATTGAAGTAAATAACAAGCAAGTAAATCGGAAGACATAGCAAAGCAGTTTATGAAATAGTACAGTTTCGTGTCGCTGTAATCTTATTACATAGATTGATATAAAAAAAAGACAAGTAAAGAAAGAGTAATAATAAAGACATGGCTCAAGGCCATGTAAGTTTATAGGATCTTCACCAATTGGTACCAAGATTCTTAGAGATGAAGAGGTTATCAACATATGCGATGACTGATGCAGATGCCGAAACATAGCTTTGAAGATACATCTTAGACGTTTCCTCTGCAAATATTTAGAAGAAATCAGTAATTTTGTAGCTTAGAAAATATAATTGAAGAAAATGGTCCTTGCTTATTTCTATTTTTCTTTTAATAATCCAAATGGTTCGATTTCAAATAGCGTATTATCGCTATCCCGAATTCGAGTTCACCTCAGGACCAGAAGGAACCTTGTAAATGTGATTTAGGAAGGTTCAAAGTTAGATAGCATATTACCATTGTTCTGAATCTTTTCGTTCAGCCACTAAACCTCTCTGTCCTACTTAGTATTTTAAATCATTTCTTGCTAAATTTATTTTATTTAAAAAAAAAAAAATTGAAAGCAATGATGGTTTAACTAACGTACCACTTCCACTGAACATTCGGAATAGTTGAGCCTTTGAGAGAAGAGAGTCAAAACCAATAGCAGCAGCTTTCTGAATAGCCCATCCATGGTGCGGAGCAAACACTTGATTGTAAGCTTTGGATGCTGAATCCCTTAGGGATCTTTTAGAACTACAAATCATATTCAAACATAATTAAAATACATTTATGATCCTTTTTTCTGTAACGCTGTGATCTGTAACGCTGCTAGACAATGTAAATCACTAAACTTAAGTTTAGTGTCCATTTGGCCACGAAATAGTATTTAAAGTTCGTCAAGGGCGACAAAAATAGAATCTCTACAAGCACATTTATGACCTTGATCCAAAGTATAAATAGTTACAACATAACATTGGTTCAAGCAACAAGTATTGAACTATATAGCTAGTATGGCATTTATATGGGAGAGAGCACTTACTCAGTGGATATTAGCTCTTCACATAGAACTCTAAACATTTCAAGACCACGCTTTACCTTCAAAAGGTTTCGTGTATGACTTCCAACTTTCCGAACACAATTTGCTTCAATATCTTTGTCAATCATTTCATCTAAGGTCAATATTGAACGTGAAGCTTCAGAAAGATCATTAACCTACGCCAAAGTTTGATAGTTCTCTCAATAAACAGAAATATGAAACGTGAGTAACAAGTAATATATTCGATAGTAATCATAAATTGTGAAACATTCCTTGGAAACATAGTCAGTCTCTGCAAACTTAAAGCCCTTTTCAAGGACGTTAAATACGAAAAAGAAGCAAGAACAAGCATCAGAAAACTGCTTCAGAGGGATGTTCGAATTCGGTGTATTCACAATGACCTCAAGTTCCTTGAATGCGTCTGCAATTTTCTTAATATCCATCACCAATCACTCCTTTCTTCACACTCTTTGATTTGGTTTATTTTACGATCTTTCGAATGATATCTTGGAAGGTGAAAATTTGGCGAGTTTAAATAGAGAGAAACCTAACGTATGCCAACTTCCCAAATAATTATTTCAAAAAAATAATTTCTAGGTTTCATTTGAAAAAAATATCAAAAATAAATCCTTGCATTTCAAAGTATTTGTAAAAAAACCACAAAGTTTTATTTAAATACATCAAACCGTTAACTGTTATAAATCCTCATTTTAGTCCCTACTTTGTTGACCATACCATATTAACTTCCTGGTTAAATTTTTTAACATAATGTATTAATTAACGAAGTTAATCTCCATTAGCCCTTTTTTTATCAACATTAGATCGACGAGACATGATCCATAGCATAAAGTCCACCCTTAAAATTTTATTTTCAGCTACCATAATGCAGCGGGTATGAATCGAATCATGGTGGCAAATCATTAACTGAATCATTTTAACCACCAGACTGAGAATAACTCGGTAAAAGTAAATCAATAAAGGCCCAATCCATAGATTTGATTATATTAATTGCCAAATCCAAATCAATCCACCTAATTTCCTAAACAATTAAAGATGGAGTTATTTGTTCGATCAAAAAAATTGAGGATTACAAAGGGAAAATGTCACAACTATAGATTTAACGTGTAGAAAAGAAAATCAATGAGTTTTCTCAGCTTTTTCAAATGTGAATTAAATTTTTATTTTTTGACATTTTCCCAATTTGATTTATTCAAAAATCAGACATATTAAATGACTTTAATTGTTATAGTACGACTTCACTATGACTTTTAATTGCTATAGTACATAAGGTTGAATAATCATAGCTATAAGTCTCTTTTTGATGGAGTATTCTTTACTCTTCATTGAAGTGTACGTATAAAACAAAAAATAAAAGAAAATCTGAAGCAAATGCTTTTTACAAAATAATATGAAAATTTAGTCACATCAGATTGTACCGACCCGAAAACAGAACGGGCGCATTACGTTAAAGAATCACTCGGTTTCGTACATGCATTGATTGGTACAATATAAAACATATATATATTTTCTAAATTTATTTTTACTCTCATCTTCAAAAATATTCAAAGAAATTATTGTTATTCTTTTATATGTTTAAACAGTTTATTTTATCATAAATTATAATATTTAATTTATAATATATCATATTTAATTAATATATATTTGTAAATTATCGCTATGAGGTAATTTAATAATTTTATTATAGCAATAAAAACTATATGATATTATAGTCGAAATTATGACTTTTTACTTGACATAATTACACTGTCAAAATATATTTAATGCGTTCAATCAATTGAGATGTTTGATACATTTTAATTTTTCTTGTATATATAATTCACTTGGAGATAGTACTTTCCTTCTAATATTTTTGACATTATAAAGTTAGTGTTACTAATTGTTTTATCAAAGTAAAAAATATTTGCGTATAAATATGAATTTACTTTTGCTCTAACCCATGCTAATTTAGAATTTAATCATTCATGTTTCTGTTTAAATACTTACATGTTTGATTCATTTGATTTAATTATGTATTTCAACGAAATAAATTCATAATTTAAACCAAATACTACTTCTATATCATGTATTTAATGACAAATGTAGTTAATGTCTATTCAAAGTATATGTTCTTTTAATATTTTTGAATTTTGTATGCATAAAACATAATAATATATTGTTCAGTTGAGACACACACAAAATGTAAATAGTATTAAACCTTTAGTAGGAAATTACCAATCAAATATTCCAATCCACACAATTACATCATCAAATAAACAAATTGGATATATAAAAATTTAAATTACAAAGAAAAAGAAAAAGAATTAAAGAAAAACCGGTATAACACTTTGATTTCTTAGATTTATTTTCGAATTCCATATATAGCAACAATATAGATAAGTTGTGTTGCCGAAAGTATTATTAGAAATGCCTCCATTGTCCTCTGCCAAGAAATCAAAACCAAATTAAATTAATTAAAGTATCTAAAGTATATATTTCTTTGTCTTTTGGTTAATCTAAATAATAAAATAGATGTTTACTCACCAAACGAGCATTTCTCATCCCAAGTTCAATTTCCTTGCAGCCAAATCTATATCACAAGAAATTTCATGAAATAATGGTATGATAATCTACGAATTTGATGCAAAAATATATACGATAAAACAATAACTCAAAAATATTTTGCATACCCCATAGCTAAAAGGGTTAGTGACCAAGCAATGGTCGCGGCGGAGACAGCTGATGGAAGACTTGTTGAAGTCCATGATTGAACATGACTGGCGCCGGATATAACAGAGGCAGCTCCAGCAACTCCGGCAATCAAAGCAAACGTTACGAAGAATCCGGTGGCCGCATTACCCATCGGAAAATGTATTGGCGAGAAATGAGCCGGAAGACTATAATCCGCACCTTGAGTTTTATTTTATAAGAAAAAAAAACATTATAATGCTTAGTAAAGAGTAATATCTTTTATTTATTTACTTGAAGCAATTTTTTTTGTTACAATTAATTGTATCGACAAGAGTCATATAAAATTAATAGTCAAATCGTCTCCTAATCCCTAACAATATACAAACACGAGTATGTAGAATCATCAAACTTAGATGAGAAAGTTAGCAAAGATGGTATGCAACCATTTGACCAAATGCATTTCTACATTTAAAATGATTTAGTCATGAAAATGAGTTTATTATTAAGAAATTGACTTATATGGTTGATGTTTTTTTTTTTGACACCGTATATGGTTGATTATGTAATAAAAATAGTTCATTGCCAAAAAGAAAAGACTAGCTTGTAATAGATTATTAGAGAGAAATATTATATATATATATATATAGAGCATATACTAGCTAGTAATTAAGAACCTTAACCATTGATGTAATTTCAGTAAGTGTAGTTAATTAGAAGGAACAAACATTACATAATGAAAAATTCATGAGCATGCAAAATAAGAACATGCTTAAAATTACATGCATGCATAAATATAATTTTGTTTAAAATCAGACACTGAATTGGTGAAAGAGTTATCTATTATTTTTATACACCACCACTAAATCAAACAAGAATTAAAATTTAATAAATAAAAACAAAAATAAAAAAAAGGAGAAAAAGTAAATAAATAATATACCAATAATGAAGCCATGGTTAATGGCTTTGTTCATGGACCATGCTCCAATTCCAAGAACAATTGCATACATGCAAAAGTTCAGGACTAAAAGAAATGAAGCCACTGGTTTCATCTGTTGTTCCACCATTTTTTCTTGGATGTGAAATGACTTAAGAGCTTCNTTCCCCCATTTTTTCTTGGATGTGAAATGACTTAAGAGCTTCTTTTTTTTTTTTTTTGTTAAAGCTTGAGTCGAGAGCTTAGTTTTTTTTCTGTTAAAGCTTGAGAGCTTAGGGTTTATATATATATAAGAGAGTTTAGATAAATGGTGCTTTTCTTGTTTAAGGCTGTTGGTTTTTCATGATTCTTAAAGCCTTAAAGCTCATTAAATTCTTCTTCTTGCAGCTTGTAAAGCTGAGTTGCTGCAATTTACTTTTTAGTTTTTTTTATTTCTCTAAGGAATCCTTATTTTGCTTCATTCACAGGGCATAATTTTAATATTGTAAAAGTAATGAATATCAATAAAATACAGAACCTTTGGAAACTTAAAGATTCTTTGGTTCGCTATGTTTCTTTTGCATATCTATTCTTTTTAATATCAATGTAGCTTTTAGCTGTTCTTTTCTTTTATAAATACAAAATTTCAGATACGTTTTACATATTTCAAGAAAAGAAAAAGTGGAAATCCATGATGAGGGTACCTTGCGGCACAAGTCATATGATCTTGAAGTCTCTATCTGCAGAAAATCAAACGATCTGCAGAAAAAAAAAACAATCCAAATATCTGTATCATAAAGGACTCAATTGTCACATATATAGAGTATTTTGTTCAATGCTTACCCGCATTCGCTTTCCGCTTCTCTCTGAATTTTCATTGCTATCTTCACACTCTTCACCGTGTTCATTCTCATTAACCAGATCGAGTTCATAAACTTGTTGAAGATTATCTTGATTACCTAGTTGGTTTTCCACAGATGAACAGTCCATGAAGAGGCTCACATGTTCCTTTATCTTCAATTTCTCACTTTCATTGGCTTCATTCTGAGTAGCTGGCAATGGAGTAGAGACGTTTGAAAGCCGTAAGCCACATCCTTTAAGTTTGAGTCGAATACTACTGAGACGAAACTGTATATCAACTTGATCACAGTCTTGGAGTAGAGGGAAATTACAGTCAAATATAATCAGATGATTACATTTCTGATGCAATGAGAACTCTCTTGGTTCAGAGGGCTCAAAGTAATTCCCATGCTTGTCTTTAAACCGACAATGTACCTGAATGTCTATAAAGCAAAGCTGATGGTTGACTGTTTCTTCTGAAACCACAACACAAGCCTTGAAGTCCAAGAATGATTGACGAGAGAGAGAAGTATAGTGTAGAGGGACAGTAAGGGAGCTACCGGTAGAGCGGTAAGTAAAATATGGAGGAACTTCTAAACCTGGTAAGATCAGAAACTCAGAAGCTGAGTTTTGAATGAATTGATCTTGATTTGAGCTGAAGCAGTTAGTGAAAATGATCAATGACAACTTGGAGCGATCATCATTGGTGTCTTCTGCTTTCTCAGACCATTTAACCTCAGTCAATTGCTCACAATCTGAGAAGCAAACCTCATCAATACTATCAAGCTTGAATAACTTTGAGGAGATGCATTTTAGCTGGTTACATTCCCACATTTCCAATGATTCAAGGTTAAAGAAGTTCTCAATCCATTGAGGAACTTCTTCAATTCCTGTTTGGTTTAGGTTGAGAATTGAGATGTTGTTTGAGATATTAGGGAAACTCCTCAACCGCGAGCATCCATTGAGATTGAGACGATACAGAGATGGCAGGTTAATGCCTTCCGGAAGAGTCTCTAGACTTGAGCATCTTGGCATGTCCAAAATCGTCAGTTTATTGAGGTTTTGAATTGTGGAAAGAGTTACCTCCTCCAAACTTGAACAATCACTTAGATTAAGTGTTTCAAGTCTAGACGCCATCGAAAGATCTGGAATGTTTTTCAAGTTTTCACATCCTGAAAACTCAATTTTCTTCAGGCTTGTGAGAGGCTGAACAAAACAAAACCAAAACCAATACAATTCAATATCTCTACTTCAATAATAGTACCAAAACCAATACAATTCAATATCTCTACTTCAATAATAGTAACTGAATAGTTTAAGCATAGTATCATACCTGAACTCCTTCCCAAAATCTCTCACTTTTGACTTGTTCCATATGAAGTTCAACAAGTCTCTCTAAATGCAACTTGGAGGGGAGTTTTACAATTGCTGTTTGGCTTAGATTGAGAATCGAAACGTTTCTCGAGATATTTTGAAGCTTCACCAAATTAGAACAACCCTTAAGTGTCAGAGTCTCAAGATTGGTCGCCATTGAAAGATCTGGCATCTCTCTGAGGTTTTCAGACTCTGATAAATCCATATACTTGAGCCATGTAAGTAGCTGAACCAATATAGACAAAAAGATAAGATTCACATCAATGTTTTGGAGCAAATTTAAGCATCTTCTAACCAAATTTTGACAATCACTTACCTCAATTCCTTCCCAGAGCTTCTCAAGCTTGCTATTGGGCATTCTAAGCTCAACAAGAGATTCAGGACAAAAGTTAGAAGGCATGCGTTTCATTGGATATCCAGGCCAACTTAGTAACTTGAGTTTATCAGGAAAATCATTGAATCTCTTAGGTAGATCCCATCTAAATCCTTTCTTCAACTCCAATGAACTTTTATAGAATTTTAGAAATTGTAGATTACTCATCCCTTCAAAGGCATTCTTATGTATCTTCACCTTCGTAACTTCATCTATATCCAATGATATACCTAAAACCTTTTCAGTACCCTATAAAAAACACAAGAACCATTATCTTAAGAACAGAATCTCATAAACAGAGTTATGAAAAGAATGAACAATATGTATCTTACTTTGCAGCCACTAAGTACATTGCAAACATCCTTTGAATCCATCAGAAACTCTCGTTCTCCAGGCTTTTCCGACTGTTTACGAACAACTTCTTTACCCATTTGTTCAACCAAACAATGCATCTCCACAATATTCGTATTGTTCCATGATGGTACTATAGTTATAAGTGACTTATTAACCAGATTCTTAAGACCTATATTAACAGTCAAGTCACTATCTGCAAGCATCATCTTGATGTAGTTGATATCTTCACCATTGAAGAAACATGCAATGTGACGAACTATGGCTTTATCATCTTCACTATCTAACTCATCATAGCTGAATCTTAATATTTCTACAATGTCTCTGTTAGGACTTTTTAGAAGCCTAGGTAACATATCAATCCAATCCTCTTTGTTCCTTCCTTTCATAACCTTACCTAGAATCTCAAGACCTAAGGGAAGACGACCAGTAAGTGATGCAACTTCGGAAGCGAGCTTCAGGAAACCATCAGGTGGAGTTTTTTGCTCAAAAGCTGATTGACAAAACATTTCAAGAGCTTGGTCTTCAGAAGGGAAACCAACCTTATATATAAGCTCAATCCCATGAGCCTCTAAAAGATGTTTATCTTCTGTAACTACAATGATTCTGCTTCCACTTCCAAACCATTGAGTCTGACCCACCAAAGCATTTAGCACAACTAGAGTATCTAAATCATCAATGAAGATAAGAACTTTTCGGTTCTTTAATCTTTCTCTCAGTGCACCTAAATGATCTGTCTTTATGCTTTTGCCTAAAATTTCAGATAAAAATTTCCCTTGCAAACTCAACTTCATGTTGTGGTCATTGGTCTTGGCTGCTCTATAACCTTCAATACTCTTAGCTATGAAAGCTCGGTCTATGAAGGCTTTAGCTTGAAAGTGAGGAGAGATGCGATTAAACAAAGCTCTTGCAATAGTAGTCTTGCCGATTCCTGAAGGACCCCATATCCCAACCATTCTTGTTTCATCATAATCCAAACGCAACAACAAACTCATCTCTGCTATGTGATTGTTGATGCCTACAAAATTATCAAAGTCCTTTGATGGAGTTTCATTCAGTTTATGAAAGATATCACCAACAATATCTTCAACCATTTTTGCTTCATGATCACTAGCAAGGAAAAACATCATAGTCAATTAATGTCAAGCAAGAACCTTAATGTTTAAGACTACAATAGAATGGAGAAAAACAAACTATTTCTCACGAGAACTATCATATAGCACTAGATGCACCACAAACTAAGACTTTGTGCTATAAAGATCTAATTCTCTCCAAATAAAAGTTCTAAACTGACGTATCTCTAGAATAATAGTTTGAGAATGATAGATTTGTTACCAAGTATAAGAATGATATCCAAGAAGATTTGCCACATTGGTCAGAGCTTGACGCCATACTTGTATTTGATCCTCTGTTTTGTTGAGGCAAGTGTTCTTAAAAGCTTCTCCAAACTTATCCAATTGTCTTCTAACATGAAAAGGATCTAAGGCATAGAAAATTGGTATCACAATTTGCCCTGCTTCTTCTTTGCACTTCACAATCTCCACCAACTCATCTAAGCACCATGTAGAAGTAGCAAACTTTTCTGAGAACACTACCACTGCAATTCTTGAATTCCTAATGGCATGTATAAGTTCAGGTGCGATCGAGTGGCTTCTTTCGATCTCATTGTCTTTAAAAGGTTTGATAGATCTGAGCTCTAGCTCCTTAAGAAAGTGACTGAGGAATGTTTTGCGTACATCTGCTCCTCTAAAGCTTGGGAAGACGTCATACTCCCAATTCCGAGAACAAGACATGAGATAGAGATAAACAAAAGGAAACACAAAGGATCTGAATAACAATACAGAAACAGAGAAGAAACTGATGTTTTCTTGTCTTCTTCACTGTGATGAAATCTTGATCACACTTCAGCTAACAGAAACAAAAATGGTTTTAGTGTTTTCAAGAGGGAAATGGCCTCAATGAGAAGCACGAAAAATAGTCTCGAATAATTTAAAGGATAGTCTCGAATAATTTTAAAAGTCTGATGTTGCTAAAATAAAACAGTTTCTACGGAGTTGGGAAAAAATATTTTTGGTCCGTAAGCGTTATTAATAGGAAAAGAAATATTTAGACTTACAAAAGGAAAAATAAATTTCTTTAGGTTCTATTAAAAGAAAAAAGAATTAAAATTTTTGAAAAATAAAAAGAAATTGTCAAGAAGCAGGTGATCTACTTGGCTTGTCCCTGATCTAGCTCGGTACCAGATAGAGTTCAAATCCCGCCAGCTCCAGTAGGAGCAATTTGGCTATGGATCGGCTTTTGTCGATCCCATTAATAGAAAGAATATATAAGGTTGACAAAAAACAATTGATAATATGCTAAAGATAGGTAGACAAATGGTAATTTTTACTTCACAAATTCTGAGATACGGGAATTTTATTCTTCTTCACTATTAGTGAAAAAAAAAGGAAAAAAATTTATGGAGTAAACTGTAATTAGATGGAAACTTAATGATTTTTTTGTGTCAAACTTATTGATTTAATTGTTAAAAAAATATAATATTTTGAAGATTAAACCTTAAAGTTTTTGGATCCCGTGTTGAATCTCATATAACACGATCAAAAACGGCAAAAATAAAGACAAAGAGTGACAAAATATAGAGGTCAACGATTTGTTTAGTTTCTCATGAAGAGTCAAGTCTTTTTTGTCCATCGTTCTGGTGTGAACCGTAAAATATTATAAAATTCAAAGCACGAAGAAGACAATGTTAATATATTGACGTGTTTAAGTAAAATTGGTTGAAATAATAATGAGAACAAATGATAAAGGACCTTAGTCTTCAGATTCACTTTCATAGGTTCAAAGTCATCATCATGTGCTCGTTCCAAGGTTTTAAAACCCAACACAACAAGTCTTTGTAACAGAATTATAATTTTGTTTTTAGATAGTGACTTTGAATATTGTAGATTATGTAATCAGCTAAGTTTCACTGGTCGGTCAATTAAGGCCATCAAAAATTATTATTATTTTGCTATAAAAAAGTTGTTCTTGATATCCAAGAAGATAATTACTGCAAAATATGTAAAAATACTCTTATTTAAAAGGTTTAAATACTTAGTTAGGCATTTTTTTTGGTAAGTGACATTAGGTTGCCTTCCAATTAAGGAAAATTTAGCTAATAGAAGTATTAAATGTGATACAAGGTGTTCCAGGTGTGGAGCACAGAATAACCATACACTTTTTGAGTGTTCCCAGCTTTACATAGGCGTCATATAATATTCGTTCAAAAATAGGAGTTTTTCCAACAAAGCCCTTTTTACAAATTTGGATTATCTTTTTTGGAGATTGCCACATTTAAAGGAATTTATAAGTTATTTTTGAATTCTTTGGAATATTTGGAAATCAAGAAATGATAAAGTCTATGGTAACTTAGATAAAGATCCCTGTGATATTCTCCAAATTGCAGAGTCAGAGGCAAATGAGTGGTTTATTGTTCAAGAAGAGAAAGAGAAAGAGGTTTAAGTAAGACATTCCCGGTCCGCCGAAATTTAAATTGGGAAAGTGTCGTTAGGCTTATGGTAGGCGATCAAAGTTGTTCAGGATACCGATGTTCTATTAATGGCTCATGGAAGGATTTTGAATTTTTCTCTGGAGTAGGATGGTTTTGTTTTACATATTTACCAGGAGGAGTCAGTATGAGTGCCAAAGGAGTGTTTCGTTGCCTGTCCCCTCTACATACCGAATTTGAGTCAGTTCTTTGGGCTATGGAATCTCTTTTGGAGCTAGATATTTCTAAAGTCGAGTATGCCATGGATTGTGAAGAGATTTTGAAGATGGTGGTGAATCCAGACGAGTGGCCTGCGTTCTCTCAGTATTTGGACGACATTGACAGACTCCGAAGATGTTTCTATATGTTTTTGCTTCATCGCATTTCGCGAAGTCTCAACAGTAAAGCTAATTGGTTAGTTAGAAGTGTTCGAAATTTATCAAAAATTGTGTTTTTGTTAATAATATGTCTTATTCTTGGGTTGATAAATTAAAGTAATATATATGTTGACAAAAGAAAAAGGTTTAAAAACTCAAATATCATATATATAACATTTATCATGTTTCTTCCACATTTCATATTAATTAAAATTTGCGTATTAAATTGTTTTAATATCTAAAGAAAGAGTTGATAAATAGGAAAATTAAATTTATTTTGTGACAATCTTGAATAAATCATGGAAAGTCTACGATTGAAGTAATTTTCTTCTTCTTCATTTTTTTTCCTTTTCGAGGTTTTTGAAGCTCTTTAATCTCAGTTTATTGACATTTAAAAACATAATTGTTGGTTGAGTTGCTTTTGATTTGGTGGGTAAAATGATTCAGCTAATTATTTGGTATTAAGATTGGCATGACGGCTCTGTTTTTCCAATAATCCTGGAATGTGGTTAAACAGGATATAACTAAGTTAGTCAACGACTTTATAACCACTGGTTGTTTTGACTACAAATTAAATGACACAAACATATGTTTAATTCCAAAGGTTCCTAGACCAACAAAAATGTCTGAATTTAGACCAATAAGTATTTGCAATGTTGGCTATAAAATCATTTCCAAGATCTTATGCCTCCGTCTAAGGAAACTTATGCCAAAATTAGTATCGGAAACTCAATCAGCCTTTGTTGCAGGGAGATTAATTTCCGAAAATATATTGATTGCGCAAGAAATGTTTCATGCCCTACGTACCAACAGAGCTGTCAAAGGGAAATATATGGCAATAAAGACAGATATGAGTAAAGCTTATGATCGAGTAGAATGGAATTTATTAGAAAAGCTTATGCTCAAGCTAGGTTTTTGTAATAATTGGATAAAGTGTATAATGCATTGTATCACAAGTGTACAATATTCAGTATTACTAAACGGGGAATCGAGGGGGAAATTAATTCCCAAACGGGGATTGCGCCAAGGGGATCCCCTATCACCTTATCTTTTTATTCTATGTACAGAAGTCCTCATCTCTAAGCTGAGGAAGGCAGAATGTGACAATCTTATCTCAGGCAAACCTATTGCTCGTGCGAGTCCAAAGATATCACATCTTTTATTTGCTGATGATAGTCTCTTCTTCTGTAAAGCTAATACTGAGGAAGCATGACATATTTTAAAGATTCTTAAGGACTATGAGAATATTTCGGGGTAGCAAATCAATTTTGATAAATCTTCAATACAATTTGGTCACTCGATTCCTGGGAATGCCAAAGTGATAATTCACAATATATTAGGCATTCGACAGCTGGGTGGTATGGGTTCTTATCTAGGACTCCCAGAAAGTATTTGTGGAGCTAAAACAAAGGTTTTTCCCTTTATCCTGGAAAAACTTCAAGAGAGAATTAATGGTTGGACATCCAAATTCCTTTCCAAAGGAGGAAAGGAAGTTCTAATAAAATCAGTACTCACGGCTTTGCCTACTTATGTGATATCATGCTATCGTATTCATAAGACGGTAATAAAAAAATTAAATTTGGCAATTGCACAATTTTGGTGGTCAAACTCAGAATCGTCGAAAGGTGTCCACTGGAAGAAATGGAGAAATTTATGTAAACCTAAAGACGAAGGTGGTCTGGGTTTCCGAGTTTTGGAGGATTTTAATTCCGCCCTATTGGCCAAACAGTTGTGGAGGTTACTCGAATTTCCGGATTCACTGTTTGCAAAGGTTATGAAAGGAAGATATTTTATGAATCGGTGTCCAACCTCTGCAGTGCTAACTGCTAATTCTTCATATGGCTGGCGAAGTATTATTTCTGCAAGAGCCGTGTTGAATAAAGGTAATATAAGGAAAGTAGGTGATGGTAAATCTATTGCGGTCTGGAGAGATCCATGGATTCCAGACATTCACCCAAGAGCTGCAAGAGGTTTTGAACCAAATATATTTCTGGATCTAACAGCAGATCAATTCATTAACTCGCAATCACGATCCTGGAAAGAGATGTTACTACGCCAATATTTTATTCCATCTGATGTTCAACTAATCATGGGAATAAAAATTCCACGACGTGTTAAATCAGATTATTGGAGTTGGCACTATACGAAATCTGGTCATTACTCAGTAAAATATGGCTATGCTTTACAGGAAAACAATTCTAATTTAGAATTGAACTACTATGGGCCAAATTTTTGGGATCTATACTCAAAAATATGGAAATTAGACTGTCCAAATAAAATAAAACATTTTATCTGGCAAGCTTTATCAGGCTGCACGGCAGTAAAGACAAACTTAAATAATAGGGGAATCAAGTGTGACCCTAGATGTAGTAGATGCGGGGCAGAAGAAGAGACTATTAACCATGTACTCTTCGAATGCCCACCAGCTGTGCAAACATGGGCTTTATCATCCATACCATCACCTGCGGATGTATTTCCGGGGAATTCAATTTGGTTCAATCTTAATTTCTTGTTCTCAAGAATTAAAGATCCAATGAAGGAAAATATTTTTCCCTGGCTGATATGGCTACTTTGGAAAGATAGGAATGACCATTGCTTTGCCGGGACAAATTCAGACCCACAGGATCTGATAGCTCAAGCGGAGCAAGATGGGACTGAATGGTTCCAAGCTAAACAAAAAATAAATCTTACAAGCCAGGTAGGATCAGGAAGCTCATTTTCGATTTGGTCAGAGGTGTCTCTACCTATGACTGTAAACCCATCTTTCGCGGGTTATAGATGCTTCGTTGATGTCTCTTGGAAAAGCTCAGACAGGGTCACGGGTCTGGGTGGATTTGTTTTTCAGATACAGCAAGTGGAGAATGTGCGGGAGCAAGAAGAATTCGGAGAAGCCTATCGCCATTGCATTCAGAGGTGGAAGCTATTCTTTGGGCTATGGAATATATGATTGCTTCGCAATTTTTAGAAGTGGAGCTAGCTACGGATTGCATGGATGCTCAAAAGCTGCTTCTTGATTCAGAAGATTGGCCAGCTTTTCGACCTTATCAAGAAAAATTTAATAGGTTGAAGTTTCTTTTTAGTGCTTTCTCTATTCATGTAATTCCTCGCACTCTTAACTATAAGGCTGATAATCTGGCGCGTTCTGCTAGAGAATCACTTATAGGTTCCACACTGTAATCTTTTTTCACCTATTTGGTGAACTAATATCATGAGTTGACAAAAAAAAAAGATTGGGATCATTCATAATGCAGCTTAAAAATGAATTTTAAGGATAGACTTTATCTTATTAATCTAATTATTGACAAAAATAAATAAATAAATAACTGTTGGGTACTTCGAACAATGTGATTTTATCATACAGAAAACATGCGTATAACGCACTCTCTAGATTCTCAATTAAGTAAAATGTTTTTCAACATCATAAAAAAAAATAAACGTACAGTAATAATGATAATCGCATTAATGTTCTTCAATTTAATTTTTTTTTTGTTAAAGAGGGTTAAGTTAGTTTGATTATCGTTTATCTATTTGCTATATGATCCAATTAAATTATGCTCAAAATTTAAGTTGAGAGAGTGAATAATTGGATCATGTAGCATGCAAACAAACCATACAAAATAATAATATTGATATAAAATAATAACAATAATAATAATAAATAAACGAAAAAATGAGAATTGAACGTAAAAAAAGAAATCGAAGATACACTGTACTAAGCAAACAAAATCAAAGAGACAAACAATGTACATATCAATTAAATCAAGGAAATAAGTAAACAAAACAAAGCATGTGATAAAGGAAATCAATCAAAGACCCAAACAAACAAGTAGAGCAAATAAACAATGAAAACAGTAAAGAATCACATTGAACATATGACTTTGAGTCTGCGTTCGAATTTGAAACAATCAAAATGAAGATGTTGTTCTCCTTAGTCTATTGCATTACCATCATTCATCAGGAGCTACATACCATGGATGGGCTATTCAGAAAGCTGCTGCTATTGGATTTGACTCTCTTCTCTCAAAGGCTCAACTATTTCGATTGTTCCATGAAATTGGTGAGTTACTTAACTCGTTGATACTTCATCTCTATTTATTCCTCTAGCAATAAGTTTTTGAAGGCTACAATATTACTAATTATACATTCTCTTTCATTTATTCTGAACTTTTTGCAGAGGAACAGACTAAAATGCATATTCAAAGCTATGTTTTTTTTTTCTTTTGATAAAATATTCAAAGCTATGTTTACATCTGTATCAGTAATCGCATATCGTGGCACAATTAAAAGAAATTAGGCATTAGCCTAGAGCATCTCATTTTTGCATAACACTTAGGGGCATCTATGTTATTATAAATAATATACATATAAATTTTATAAATATGAACTAATATTTGGATTTGATTTTCTTTTAAAATTGTAATTTACAAATTATGATAATTTAATAGTTTAATATGTCCATCTTAAATATTTTTTTAACTTGTTCAACTATTTCACACAAAAGATTTGATTATAAAGGAAATTGAGTTGAAAATTGAAAATTTTGGTTAACTATTATGTAAATTATAGGGAAATATATATTTCATTACTTACATTTTTTACTGTTTTATGGTATTTATTATAGAACATAGTAATTATTTTTGTAGTTTTTATTTTTATTGAATTGGAGTATTTTTTTCCATACGCCTAAAACATTCGTTAATGTTGCCACAGCTCTGCATATATTGATAATCTTTTCATCTCTAAGAATCTTTGTACCGATTGGTTGAGATCCTAAATGCTTACATGGCCTTGAGCCATTTATCTATTGTTACTCTTTCTCTACTTCTTTTTTTTTTGTCACTCTCTTTCTGAACTTCTTTATTTATCAGTCTATGTAATACTATTACAGCTAGCGACCTTAATTCTGGTTTTTCAGTAACCGCTTTGGTTTATGATTTGAACTTTTTTGACATAATAAACTTTAAATAAGATTTTAAATACATTTTTTATAAATATATATTTGGTGCTATATAAAAGAGTACAACCACAGAAATTAAAAAGTAGAAACATTGGAAAAAATATTATTATTATTATTATTATTTTCATTATCGTAACCTTCATTATAACAAAAAAAAAAACCTTTCATATAATAACAAAGGTAAGTATTACATTTTTTTTTTGTCAAACACAAAGGTAAGTATTACTTAAAATAGAAAATATTTTATTTGCAAGGTTCAGGATAAACGCATAAACAAATATTACTATCGGGATGGGCACAATAACCCATTTTTTTGGCCTTTCTACAGTCATCTTTACATTTTTTATTACTACATTTTTTAGTTGTTCGTATCCTGTCAGTGCACATTATTTTCGTAATTCTTGATTCAAAAAATCCTTGCACGCTCATTCCTGTTTTTCAAATATGTAAAATGCATGTCTCAGTGAATTTAAATAAAATATGGAAAAATAAATTTTTGAATATATGTAAAAAATATTAAAGTAACTATAACAAGTGTAAATTTTGATAAATACTTTAAAGACAATTTTTTAAGGAATTCTCTAGTTATGACAAACATATATTACTACGATCTAGTTACAAATATTTTGGTGGCTAGGTTGTGGCAAAAAAAACCATTTTTGTGCCGGAGTGGCAATATAACTTTTTAACTAATACTATATAAATTAATCTTAATATTATATCTTTTTTGTATTGATCTAGTCCAACGCTCTACCAAACACTTATCGGGTGTTAGAGCATCTCAGAACAAACTCCAGTTGATCAAAATGAAACTAGTGATTACAGCACCAAAACAGAAAAGATCCTAATAATTCTAACCTCAAACACTCTAGAAAATTTTAAGCTTCATGCTGACCTAACTCCTCCTCAGGAGCCCTAGGTGACTACTCAGAACTCATAAATTTAACACTAAGCACGAAATCAATATTAGATTACATTAACAGTGGACTCGAACAAGGATAGAAATCAACGCTGAACGTAGAACTAAATTGCATAAAACGTAAACTCGAAATCAGAAAGATTCATTCTGAGGTTACAAAAGCCCTTAGTCTGCTTCGCAAGAAAAGTTGTAAAAACTAAGGTATCTCGAAAATAAGAAAAGCACGAAGCATATAGTAAATTTGGTACATCCCTAAACTGAATTACAGTAAGTAGAAGCCCAGTGTGCACTAGATCTTGAAGTCAAACTCGATCCAAACGCTGAACAGGCCCATCAGAAGAAAACTTGCGTACCAAGGCACAGGACACTCGAACTGCAGCTCCAGTGGCACACTCGGACTGCAGCTCTATTGGCACACTCGGACTGCAGCTCCAGTGGCAACATGAATGTGTCTGTAGCTTCACATCACAGTTCGAGTGCTTCACGTGTGCAGCGCTGCCTTGACCCATCTCGAGCTCCCACAGACTCAATCTGTGCTTGAGCTTCACCTGACGTTCCCCAGCTCCAATCACACTCCAAGTGCTGCTGCTCAATCCCTCAGCTTCTGCTTGCCCAAAATGCTCCATATTAACGCTCCAAGTACCTGAAACCTCGTCAGATGCAATATGTATGCTAATGCAGATGAATGAAGTTATTCGGACTCTAAAATGACGAGAATGTAGTGGGAATGTATGCAAAAACTAGCTAAATGAGACTCCTAGTGAATGCTAAAAACGTGTATATCAACCGCCATTGATAAAGTGTAACTTCAGTAGCTCTTGGTCCCAATCCTTAAGAATTTGTGGTGCTGCTTGGGTACTAAGAAATGCTACAGGACATATCATCGCACACGGACGTAGAGCTTTCACGAACATATTGTATCTGTTTGCATCATGAGACATTATTTTGTGTTTTGAAGTTTGGAGTTAAAAAAATTATTATTTGTAATAAATAATCTAATCTTATTAAATCGGAGGTCCTGTTTTTTTTAACCTTAGTTCGTAAAAAATTAAAAAAAAATTAAACAAAACCTAATCACGATCTATTTATTTAGTAAACCTAAAAATTGCAAGTAAGTCCCTTTAAGTTATGTAATTTGCGTAAGGAAAAAAAATTAAACAAAACCTAATCATGATCTATTTATTTAGTAAACCTAAAAATAAAACACATGTTCTCAACTACGGTCACCTCTCTCACTTTCCCTTCACATACACGAACTCTTTTCTGGAACCATAACCGAATATGTCGAATCCTATTTATGTACACGAAATTTCAGACTTCCACCATGTTCTCTCAAAATGGCGAACAAGAAATTGAAGCAATTGGAGTCTAACAAGCCTTTGCCTCTGTCATTACCCTCTCAATTGGAGTCTAACAAGCCAAGCACAAGCAGACATAACAGCATATGCTCGGTCAATTGAGTGTATGAAGGATATGCATAGAACTGAGATCATGTTTAAGTCTCATTCACATCTATCCTCAACGAGCACCATCACTCACCAAAAAGCGATGAGATCGTCAATTATTATTGAGCAAATAGAGGATAATTTAGCTGAGATAAGTTCATGGTCTCTAAACCACATTAATGAGGACCAAAACCAGATTGCTTTGATGATAGCTGCCTCAGTTATATCCGGGAAACGAATGCAATCGTACATAACCAACGGAAAGCCATCTTAGCTTCGTGAGGAGATAGATAGAGAGGCCCTTTGATGATGTATCTTGTCCTTTTGATTATACGCAACTTGCCTTCTCCTCTGTATTATTAGCATACCTACTGGATATGCTCCCTCTGTTTCCGTAACTTCTTGCAATTCAATAAGATCGATGTGTCTTTCGCGGGAAAAAAAATCAAATAAAATCAAATCGAAATTAAATAAATTAAATTGAATTAAATAGAATTAATAAAATAAAATAAATCAAATAAAATATATAAATTAAATTAAAATAAATTAAACTAAATATATTAAAATAAATTAAATTGAATTGAATAAATTGAATAAAATGAATATAATAAATAAAATATATAAAATAAAATAGACTGTCTTTTACACACGTCTTTGGCCGAATTTAGGATATTTATGAATGATAGTTGAATATTTAACGTAAAATAAAGATTTAAACCAAATACTTATATTCATGCATAAATTGGCACGTTGAAAAAAATTCGGTTGACTTTATGCCGTTTTCCAATAAATTTTTTGGATCTAGTGTTGAATCTCATACTCCTTCATTGTACTTAATGTTCTAGGAAATTTTTTTTCATATTAGTTGATGATTTAGGATTTCTATGTAAAATTTATTGTCTTTGAATTTTACAATTTGTAATTGGTTATATTATTTTGAAATTTGTAATAAAACAAATTTTATTTAGAAAAAATACAAAACTTAATAATTTTTTAAACTGCGTGAAAAAAAGTAAAAAAACCTAGAAAATCAAATATAGTAAATCAGGGAGTATAACACTATTAAAAACGCCAAAATCAGAGAGGAAGAGTGAGAAAGTACTGAGGTCAACGATTTTTTTCGTTTCTCATGAAAAGTCAAGTCTTTTTTGTCCATTGTTGTGGTGTGAACCGTAAAATATTATAAAATTCAAACAAGAAGAAGACGATGTTAATATATTGACGTGATTAAGTACGGTTGAAATAATAAAGGACCATAGTCATCATCATGTGCTCATTTCAATGTTTTGACACCTAAAACAGCAAGTCTTTAGTGACTTCGAATATTGTAGATTATATAACTAATAGTTTCACTGGTCAATTAAGGCCATTAAAAACTCCAATTATTTGCTATGAAAATGTTGTTCTTTACATCCAAGAAGACAAATTACTGCAAAATAAGTAAAAATAACTTTATTTGAAAGGTTTAAATTAAAAATATTGAATATATAACATCTATCATGTTTCTTCTGTTTTTTTTTTTTGTCAAACAGGAGCTTCATAAATTGAAACTAACCAACCTGCGATTTATTTCCTGACAATCTGCGATTGAAGTTTTTTTCTTCTCGAGGTTTTTGACGCTTTATTGACATTTTTTTAATCACATTTTATTGACATTTAAAATATATATAATTGTTCGTACAATGATTTTATGCAGACAAAAAAAAAATACATATATCGCACTCACTAGATTCTCAATTATATAAAATGTTTTTAATTATCATAATAAAAATAAACATACAAAATGATAATAATAATAATCGCATTAAACCTTCATGGAAGCCTCACGAGTGAGGATGTAGTTAGTTTTTTCTCCAATTTTTTTTTTTGTTTAAGAGGGTTTTTTATTAACTTTTGTTAAAGAGGGTTAAGTTAGTATAATTATTGTTTATTTATTTATTTGCTACATGATCCAATAAAATTATGCTAAAAATTCAAGTCGAGAGAGTGAATAATAATAATTGGATCATGTAGCAAGTAATATTAATATAAAAAATAAATAAATACAGTAATAATATTAATAAAATAATAATAACAATAATAATAAATGAATAATATTAAACAAACAATAATAGTAATAATAATAAATAAAATAATATTAAACAAACAATAATAATAAATAAATAAATAATAACAATATTAATAAACAAACAATACAAAAAAATAATATTAATAATATAAAATAATAACAATAGTAAACAAATAAATAAACGAAGAAATAAGAATTGAACGTAGCAAAGAAATCGAATATACTACTACTAAGCAGACAAATCAAAGAGACAACGTACAAAGCAATTGAACCAAGGAAACAAAACAAAGCATGTAATGAAGCAATCAATCAAAGAAGCAAACAAGTAGAAAGCAAGCAAATAAACAACGAAAACAGAAAAGAATCACATTGAAGATGATTGCTACCTGTAGCTGATCGATCCGATTAGTGTTTGTTCCGTATTCCTCCTTGAGCTATGAATGCTACCTGCAACTGAATCACATTGACGATATGACTTTGAATCTCCGTTCTAAATATCGAAAACGAAGAAGTTGTTTTCCTTGGTCTATTGCATTACCATCCATTCCAAGAATCTGTCCTCTTTCTCTGCTTACTTTTTCCTTCATATAAGCTGTGCATTGCTCTCCAAACTGATAGATATAATAAGGTATTCATCAGTTGTTACATACACTTTTTACATAATGTACTCACTCAAAGATGAAAATGTACCCTATAAAAAGATCTATAAACTTGTAAATCATTTGCTGCTTCTTTCCGATTCGCCTGCTCCAATGTACCTACTTGAGCCGGTTGAATCCTCCTACCTGCAACTGAATCACAATGGAGTAATCTTAGTAACACCATCACCTAAATCCAAAGAACATAAGACTCTTACTAAGAAATTAAAGATGTGAATTTCTGTAAACTTCGAATACTTTATTATCTCAATAGGATGGCTTAAGTATTACAAGCATAACTTAAATAGAAACTCAATAGACTCTTAATTGCTACTAACTCGCTCAAAGCTTCGTTAGAAACAGAGCACTTATTATAGAACACCTAAACAAACTCTAAATGACCCGTATTATTACCACTGTGACAATGTAACGTAAACGTGGCAACATCAAACATTACCATAGACGTAATTTCTTTAGATGTGACTATGATACTACAATAGATTATGAACTTCTGCAACAAAATTTTTAATTGAATCCTCACTCTTAAAGTTTTTCTATATTGAAAATTTTGTTTTAATAGTTCTTAGCCTCTAATAACTATGTTCTGACATGGTATTCAAAAATTCACTACAATTGAGAGAAAGCAGAAACAAAAATGAAAATCAATTGTCATAACCTGAAAAGAGAAGATACATCAAATTTTGTATTTGCTCCATCTTCTTTGTTCCTTCTGGTCATCTCCACGACTCCACCTTCATGTGTCTCCACTTGAGCTTTCCACAGTTCTTAAGTGACGTAAAAAATAAGAAGACATAAGTATGAAATCAAATACCAAAATATCAGAATTGTAAGAGATGGTGTTACCTTTAAACTGGCTTCAATAGGTATTGTGTCTCTGACCAACCTACGAACTGCAGACATTTTTACCTGTTGCTAACAGAGAGTAAATGATTAATACGTTCAGCAGAAAATGAAAATCTTAGTTAATAATATAAATGAAACTATAACAAAAAACTAAAAAACCCAATTGTCCTGTAGAAGTCTTTGTTGTTCCTTCTCCAAAGCTCCAATGTTATGCTCCACTGTACTTCATTCTCCTGAGATAATTTGAGAAACTAGTTCGGAAATAGTTTCACAGTAAGACAGAAACTCGAAGAGAGACTCAAACACTTAAGCAAAAACTTACCTTGCCTTTGAACACTTGTGTGGTAATCACTCATGCATTGAGTGGTGATGTGTAAGCGTTGAAGAACGCAAACCTGAGATTCAAAAAATGTAGAATTAAATGCAAGTTTAAAAAGCAAAGAGAAAAACTACAAACTGATAATCGAAAATAAGCTACTATATTCCACAATTCTTACTAGAAATATATCTAAGAAGTATAAATAAGCTATTACCTCATCTATTTACCATAGCCATGGCTTTAACCAACTGGTCCTCCTCATGCTCTGGTCCTCTCCATGGTCTACGAACTCGCACCTATAAATTTTAGATTAGTGAAAAGAAAGATGATTAGTTATGAGAAACGAGACTAGTTTATAACAAAATTCTTAATGAATTGTTTAGTAACAAAGTGTTGTTACCTGCATATACAATTATGTTCATTGGAAGACAAGACCTCTTCATCCCTTGCTCCTTGTATCCAGCTATGCTTCCATTCCAAGACTAACCTAATAAGGTAGAAAAAAGCTATACAAGTAAGTATGCGTCTGTCTCTCTTATAGTTCATAGTAGTTCCAAAGTTTGTGAGTTAAGTGCCAAAAAAGGAATCATAAATTTAGATGAGAATCATGTAATTATGCAAGCATAACAAGTAAGGAACCAAACAAATCAAGGAAGAAAATAGAAAGTAAGCAAAAGCTCACAAGGAACCAAAGAAAGAAATAAGCATGGAACAAAGGAAAGATACAGTCAAACAAGTATAGATCCAAGGAAAGAAACAAGCATAGAACCAAGGAAAGAAACAATCAAACAAGCATAGAACCAAGGAAAGAAACACAATCAAACAGGCATAGAACCAAGGAAAGAAACACAATCAAACAAGCATAGAACCAAGGAATGAATCAAGCATAGAACCAAGCAAAGAATGGAAGCAAAGAAAGAAACAAGCATAGACCCAAGGACTAAAAACAAGCATAGAACCAAGGAATGAATCAAGCATAGAACCAAGGAAAGAAACAATCAAACAAGCATAGAACCAAGGAATTAAACAAGCATGTAAACAAAACAAACACACACATGTAAAGGAATGAAGTAGAGAATAAAGCAAGAAAAACAAATAAGGAAGTAGTCAACCAAAGGGAACCAAGTTAAAGAAACAAGCAAGTCACACAAAGTATGCACATATATGTGTGTATAATTATATCGATGTATGTATGAATGTGTTTTATGTAAATGTATGTTTGTTGTATGCATGTATCGAGAACAGAAAGTTGATGGTGAAGAGGAGAATTTCACAGGAAGAAGAAAGAAGAAACGATTTTGAACTTTGAAATTCTGGAGGAGCTATGTCTTTGCTAGTTTAGAGAGCTTAAATTCAAAGATGATAAGACTGAGTGACACATAACAATAGAGTAGTTTTAGTGTCTCAGGAAAATATGGTCGTTGGATGATAAAGCCTACGTTTATAGGTATAGCACTGATGACTGATGATTTGATTAAGGCTTTAAAGTGAGTTAAATCCAAGCTACAGTTGAGTCAAATCTTTAAATACTGTTATTTATCTTTATCCAGTATAGAATTAAAGATAAAATCTGATATCAATGAGCAATATTGTATCTTGAGGGTAATCTGTAGCCAAATAATAGTTTATACTTCTTCTTTGTTTTTCTACACATCTTTGATTGTTTTTAAGAAAATATTTTTTAAAAAAGTTTATGTAAATTTTATCAATTAATAAACATATATTAATGTTACATAATATCTTCGGATGATGTTGAATGAATTAAAAAAGACTGGAAACTGATTATGACCCTCGCTTCTGGAATCACATTGAATCTGCTCTTGTTGACATTTCATAAAGCATTAAACATTTTGAGTCACTAATCAATCATAATGTGAGTATAAATAGTAACGATGATGTATGATGGATCAATAAAAGAAGAAGAAAAGCCTATAAAAAGCCTATATGCCGAATACATTCCGTCTAATCAACAAGAGAGCCGTTGGAGCTTTATCTTGACTCAAAAGCATAAAGCAAATATTTTATGTACTTGGTTTCCAATGTGAAATGAATATTTTTTTCAATTTTATTCTTGATAAGTGAACCTGTTTTAAACAATTTCCTTTCAAATTTAGTTTCACTATTAATTCTTATGATATAGTGATATAGAAAAAGTATAACCTGGAAACTATTCCTGTAAATCCTCCGACCTCAAAACTGGTTTAAGATTATACGATTTTCCAGATGTAATGGTGGGAATATGTATGGGGGCTAGATGTGTCAATACGAATCTATCTGCACTTCATTCAGAACTTGAAGCTATTATATGGGCGATGGAGTCTCTTTTGGCGCTTCAACTTTTGTAGGTGGAAATATCAACGGACTGTGAGACGGTGTTGAAGATTCTGGATTGTCTAGAAGAGTGCCCAGTTTTCCTTCCCTACCAGGAAGAGTTTTCTCGATTAAGTTTGTTATTTTCCTCTCTCTCTTTCTGTTATTCCTCGTCTTTTAAATCATTAAGCTGATACTCTTGCCTGTCATGTTAGAGAGATAGCTCATGATTGTTTGATGTAACTATTGACATTGGTTTATTTTCTAATATAATATACCATTGACAAAAAAAAAAAAAAAGAANAAAATACCATTGAAAAAAAAAAAAAAAAAGTACAACCACATTCGGAAAAACAATATGTATTCGAAAAAAGAATAGTGATTGAGGTCTGGTTTTTTATGGGCTCTATTAGGATGTCATTTGGTTGGTTATGATTCGATTTCATCAGTTCTAGAAGAAGTGTTTCGTGTTCCAATCCATTTTGCCATTTGTTCGTCTCAGTCTAGCTTTTTTAGATATTTTTTTGTGATTTCGTGCAGTTCTAGATTTGGTTGTGTTTTTACCGGTTTAGCTGCTTTTTCTTAATCTGTGAGCTATTACTGTTCGCTATATGAGGTTTTGTTATCAGTTTAGGCTTTGTTTTGTCTCTAGTGGTTTCGTTCATCCGGTTCAGAGTTACGGGGTTACAGAATCATTTATCTTTCAATTGTTCTAGTTTAATCCTTTTAGAATTTTTATCTTAGTTTCTCTTTTTTGGACGTAGTTTTTAAAGAAATTTCATCTTTCACCTACTCTTTGTATTTGAACTTCGTATTTCTCCGAGGTTTAATTATAATTTAGATGACAAAAAAAAGGTACAACCACACAAATTTTCATTCCATTGACTCAAAAAATCATTTATTGATTAAGTTTCGTTGGATTTTAGAAGATAATTTTAAATGATATTATTTCTCATCTGATATTTTATTTGAGGAACTGAATTAAAATAGTTAAAAGAAATTAAAAAAAAAACTCTCTCTCTCCTCTCGGGCGATAGCGAAGACGACGACCCCGAAACCCTAGCGAAGACGGCGGCGACGAGGGGAAGCTAATGGAGACTGAAGGAGGACCAGACGGAGGCGAAGAAGAGGCCGACGGCGAGGGAGAAGA
>OVAX01002622.1:0-27584 GCA_900406405.1 Lepidium africanum | reverse complement strand
GGTCATTTCACACGTTTTTTTTTTATAAGGATGGAGGAGACTATATAAGTCATTTAGGTATAATTGTAGACTAGTTGAGTAATTCTTTCTTATATTAATTTATAATGCTTTTTTGTAAGTCATGCTTATTGGTCTTCGTTAATTATTTGTTTATGTTATACCGGAAGATAAGTCTCTCATTGACATGTCCCAAATAGTTAATTATCGTGGGTTCTACTGACATTTTCTTTTGTGGCATTGTATGTAATACTCCTTCCGAATTACAATTATAGATGTTATATATAAAGATTTGTATCAAGAAGTTAGATGTTTTGTATTTTAAATACATATTTGACTAAAAAAATTTAGTCTTTAGTTATTTTTTTTCTTTTAAAAAAAAAATTATTTTTTCTCTTACAATAAATGAAGTTGAAATATCATTTTATAGATTTTAGTTAATGTATAAAATTTTTAAACATCCAACATTGTGAAAGGGAGGGCATACTTCTTAACTTGGAAATTAGACTCTTATCCCAAACGGTCGGTTGGGTCTCTACTTTGCTATTTCCAAAAAAATGTGTGAGATTTATTTTTGCCGGTTTAGTAGTTCGTTTTTTAATGTGTTAAGTACATTTATTCGTAATAAAAAGTTTCGTTGTTAACTTAAGTTTCGTGTAGCATGCGGTAACTTTGGTCTTCGGATTCGAGATTACAGTTTTTGAGGCTTTGTCAACCTTAGGTGTCTTAGTCTAGTTTATTTGAAATTTATCTTGGCTTTTCATTTTTGAACGTTGTCTCTAGAGATATCTTGTGTTCCCACTGGCATATATATTCGAACAATGTATTTTATCTTCGATTATAAATATATGAATCTTCAGACGGAAAAAGACAGACTCATACCAAAACAAAATCGGAACCATCAAAATACACTGTAGGAAACTGGTTTACATATACCAACAAGACACCATACTCGACTATAAGAACAAAGCTGCAGCTTAGCTTATAACATACCCAACTAAAATTAACATCTTCCTTCCATCACAAAATCAATTGACAATTACTGTATCTAATTTATGCAATATGCAGGACGGATTTCGATTCCTTGAATGATCAAGCCACTTTTCGATGTGCGTTCCTTTGTCTCTAAAATAACCATCTCAATCACACCTTTATTCTTCAATCCTCCTTGATTGAAGAACTCCCCAAGCTTTATCTCTATCCACCCACCATTTCTCCAAACTGGCATCACTTGATTTTGAACGAAAACGCCAATCACTAGCCTCATCAAAGTATACATGTCTTCTACATGATTCATTTAAATCTTGTCCTACTAGTCCAACTACAGCTTCTATGGCCACATCTTTAAAGTCATGAAATATGTTTGTTTTCTTGAACACAATGTAAGCCGAATAACGAGTTCTTGGAGCTAGGACACGACTTTCTATTCGGCCGCGAATCTCGAACATGTTTACTTCAAGTAGTTCGGCTACTATCCTGCACAACATAGAGTTAAACTTTCTTAGTGTTATCATCATCCGAAGAAGTTATTACAAAACTTGGACTGACACAAAGCTAATGAAGAAAAAAGTGTACTTATTAGATTCGGGAAGTGTAATCCATTTCCAACACTTAGGAGAATCGCCGTTGGTGATTGAGAGCTTCTTTGCTGGTAACATGAAACACTTCTTCACATCCGGCTTTGTAACCCATAAGCTCTTCATAACATTTTACACAAAGAAAGTATGTTGCAACAAAGATTTTGAATTATATATATGCTAGAATAATAAATAATCACTTTTTCAAGTATGACTTTCTTTTTTTTTGTGTCACTAATTCAAGTATGACTTTCTAAAATCTTATAAAACTTGGAATATTGAACTAATGATTTTTAAAATATCATCAAATCCCCTCTTACTAAAAATATTTTAGATACTGGATTTTTAAGTGAATTTATGTTTTACAAAATTTATCTAGTTAAAAATACAAAAATTTAACTCTTATCTTTTTCCTCATGTCAACAACAAAACCGATCTATAGTCCAAACCTATCCTCAATGTTGAAACAATATTACATTTAATCATTTGATCAAAAACATATTTTTAGAACATAGAAAAATTCATTTAATTTATTCAAAATCATCTAAAATTTTACGAAATCTATATTAATTCATTCAATATTCATAGTTCAAAACATGCCAAAAAGACTCAAAAAAAAAAAAATGGTAATAGTCCTCAAATTTAAACTTAAATAACATCCTCCATGATTCAATACAAAATCATAATATTTAAGATAGATAGAGAAGATACCAGAAATCAGAAACTCGTACTCCGGTGGAATAAACTTCTCTCATACAATATCTGAGTTAACCGCAGATTCAAAGGTTTTGGAAACCGAAGCAAAGCGTCTTGAGGACTTAAGAAATAGATTATGTTGGAGATGCATTCTTCTGGTAAGTCATTCAAAGTCAAAACACCGTGACCTTTGTCGGAAGCCAAGTGTTCGAGACTCTTCTTAAGTTGTTGACTTGTTGTACAAATCTATGAAAGTGACCTTTCATTGCTAAGGATTCACTGGTTTGTACAAATTCTATAAAGACTCAAGTCATCTTGTAAGGGATAATATGTCCCTTTTTTTTTTGTTTTGCTTTTATGATAAAGTCTTGACTCGTGAAGACAAAAGGTAGAAAAGTGAAGAAAAGGAATCTTAAACTTATAGGTTAAGATTTAGTGTAAGATACCGATTATATCATTACAAGCATTTCATCATATAAACACATAAAAAGTTTGTGTGATTTGATCCATTACATTATAAACAATTCACTATGTTCATCATCATTGTTTGCATCTGGTAGCTAAGCTGAGACTGTAATAGACTTATGACTCTTTCTAAGTCCTCTTCATTAAGATCAAGTTCAGAACATTACAATACAGAAACAAGAGGCGAACACAGACTCAAACATAAACCGAATCATTTAACCGTTCTTCCATACCAGGAAACAGACTCAAACATACCAACATCCTCCAGTACAAAGTTGGAGCTTAACTTAATTGACAGTAATACCAATAGCTGAGCAGATAATCAAAGTGTTGGTCTCATTACTTTTACTTTGCAAGACGGATTTCAATTCCTTGAATGATCAAGCCACGCTTCCAACCACGACCATCCATATGTAAAGCTCTAATCTCGATCTCATCACTTTCCATTAACTCTCCGAATTCTCCGAGCTCAATCTCCATCCATCCATCGCCTCTCTCAACTGGTTTCACTAAGTTTGTCCTTTCTTCCTCTTCTACATCCTCCTCTTCTGTATCATCTTCTTCTGTATACATATATTCATCAAAGCATACATATCTTATAGAAGCTTCTTGTCCCACAATTCCAACTTCAGCTTTTATGGCCGCATTCTCAAAGCCATAACATCCATCGACTTTCTTGAACACAATGTAAGCCGAGTAACGAGTTCTTCGAGAAAGAAAACGAGTATTCGTTCTACCACGAATCTCAAACCAACATACATTAAGAAGTTCTGCTACTACTTCAAACCTGACAACATTTTCCACCATTATCATTCATAAGGATTTGCTTATTTATACTAACACAGAGATAATGATCAAAGAAGCTACTTAGATTCAGGAATATGAATCCATTGCCAATACTGAGGAGTATCTCCCCATGTAATCGTGAGTTTCCTTGCAGACAACATTATACAAATCTTCCCACTCCCTTTCTCTAACCATAAGCTCTTTGATTTCCGGAAAAAAAAACCAAAATCCCAAATAATCAAAATCATACAATAGCAACATAAGTTCAAACTTCAAATTTACATCAAAGTACATCCAAAATAGCAGAAATTATCTGATTCAAGTCAAGGTAAAGGAGACTGATCGTTCTTCTCAAATCGTAAAGAGAAATCGCAAAAGTTATGTACCTTTTGACCATTTTCGAATAGAAGAGGATCGTTACAGAGAGAGAAATAGAGATCCTTCTTCGATTGCGACGGAGGAATCAGAGATTGAATCTCCGACGGAATAAACTTCTCCCACACTATATTTGACTTGATCGCTGATTCAAAAGCTTTTGAAACCAAAGCAGAGACACAAGCTTCTCGTGGACTTGTGAAAGAGATTATGTTGGCGATACAATCTTCAGGTAATGAATCGAATGGAGATGACTCCGAAACGGTCTCTGGTCCGTCTCCATCGCTAGATTTAACACCTTGAGTTTGCTCCATTGATTGTATCTGTATGATCGTCTTCATTGAAGAAGCCGAGAATATTTATAAGAGACTTAAGAAGTCAAAGGGATCATTTAGACTCAAACCAAAACATAAACCGAATCATTTAACCGTAATTTCAAAATTTGTCTATTTAGATATTCGGAGCAGTTTTAGGTAGTGTTCCAAAAATCGGTCTAGGCAGTTCCTACACACTAGACGGATGTTATTCGATTAGAGTTTAATGAAATCGGATAAATTAGGTGATTATTATATCAAAATGTTTAAAACAGCAGTTAGTCGGTTGAAATGGTAATTAGACGGTTTAGGCGGTCATATTTTAAAAAATAAAAATAAAAATTCAATAAAATATATTAGTATATATATAATAAGAAAAAGAATAATTTGTTTTTTATTTATTTTAACCTTAAAAAGTTCTTAAAATTAAATGATTATATATTTTCTAAAGATTAATTCTAAACATACATAATATTTGTTATATTTATACTATATATAGTTAACTTATCATATATAAATATAATTTATTTAAAAACCATCTAAACCGTCTAGAATCGTCTAAACCCCGATTAATCTTTCCAGGCGCTAGGCGGTAGGTCACCGTCCAAATAACGCCTAGCGCTTTTTTAACACTGATTTTAGGTGGGAATGGTTCGGTTTCCGGTATTTTAGTTTTTAGATATAAAATTACCAAAAAATGTTTGGTGTGATACCAATGGATTTTGGGTTAGTTCGAGTAGAAGTTTTGAAAATAAAAACTGGTTTGACATTTAGACTTAAACCAAAACATAAACTGGTTTGACATTTAGACTTAGATATTCGGATGTTCAGTACAATTTCGGGTAGGAACCGTTTAGCTCCGGTAATTTCGGATAGAAATGATTTTTACCTGTGTCAATATCAAAAATGTTTTGGTTTGATAAAAATCGGTTTTGGGTTGGTTCGGGTAAGAATCTTGAAAACCGAAACTGGTTTGGCATTTAAATTCAAACCAAAACCTAAACTTAATCGCTTAACCGTTCTTCCAGAACAGAAAACAGCTTTACACATACTAACATCTTTTGGTTCAGAAGAACATAACAACAATCCGTCGTAGTTTAGCTGGTTAGGATACTCGGCTCTCACCCGAGAGACCCGGGTTCGAGTCCCGGCGACGGAGATTTTTCCTTTTTCTTTTCAGAGTCATTTTTCTATTTGAAATTTACAAACAAGCGGAGTGAGGCTAACTATACAATCAAATGCATATTTTTATAACCCTTGATTGTAACTAGACAAATGTAAAACTGTACAACGTTAATATTAGTGCTTTTTTGGGTCTACTCATTATGTATTCATTTTTAAAAACATTTAAAAGTTTATAATGCTTTTTTGGTCATCATGTATTGTAATTTTTGTTTAACTTAGACATTTAGACTCATACTAAAACGGAACCATCAAAATACACTGAAATTAGCTTAACTTATAACATATAAAACTGAATGAACATTTTCATTCCATGGCATAACCAATTGACAATTAATCACGGAATATCAATATTGGATGTCTGTTGGACGGATTTCAATTCCTTGAACGATCAAACCACATTTCGGTTTGCGCTGTTTATTCTCTAACAGAACCATTTCAATTTCATCTTTATTCTTCAATCCTCCTTGATTGTAGAATTCCCCAAGTTTTATCTCCATCCATCTATCATCTCTCCGAACTGGCTTCACTAAGTTCTTCCTTGTAAGAAATTGCCCATTCTCAGCCTCATCAAAACATACATATCTTCTACAAGATTCATCTAAGTCATGTCCTATGACTCCAACTACAGCTTCTATAGCCACATCCTTAAAGCCATAACAATTGTCTGTTTTCTTGTACACAATGTAAGCCGAATACCGAGATTTTGGAGCTAGCAAACGACTTTCTATTCTACCGCGAATCTCAAACAAATTTACTCTAAGTGGCTCTACTATCAACCTGCTTAATAAATGCACACATTTTCAGTATTTTCATCATCGGAACGAGTTATTACAAAACTGAACTAACGCAAAGATTATGGAAAAAAGGTGGACTTAGTATCAGTATGTGGAATCCATTCCCAACTCTCAGGAGAATCTCCCCACGTAATTGAAAGCTCCATTGCAGTTAACATAATACACCTCTTCGCATTTGCTTTTTTTATCCATAAGCTCTTTGATTTTGTTAAAAAATCACAAAATTTAGTGTACTGAAACATAGATTTTGAATGAATAATGCTAAATGATAAATCATATGAATCTATAAAAATCTTATAAATTTTAGTTACTATTTAATTATCTATTTTAAAAATCGCCATCCAATCTATTTTTTTTGTCAACAATTTGATTGACAATGCGCGATCCACCTCTAAAATCTATTTTTAATATAAAATAATGTAGTGGAGAGGAATCGAATATCAAGTCATTAGTGAGATCATTTTAACCACTAGATTGAGAAGAACTCGACACCATCCAATCTATTGTTTTTGTTGTTGTCAACAATTAGATCGTCAAGACTCAATTCATAGCCAAAATTTACGCTCTAAAATCCTTTTTTTTTTCTTCCACTTGTATCGAGGAGAGATCGAACTCCGATGTCTAAAGATTTGTAAAGTGACAATTACCACTAGGTTACATGTCCTTGCTAATCCATTACTATTAGCGATATTTTAAACATTAAATTTAAGTTATTTTAAAAGATTTATCTAACTAAATACAAAATTCTAAAACTTCTCTAAATTCATCTAAGATCAATATTAAAACTTAATATCTATATCATTTAGATTTTATTATTCAATAAACCTCTAAAATAGCACAAAAGAAAGATAAAAATTCTCTATTTAAAACTCGAACAAATACAAAATTTTAATATTCAAATAGATAGAAACACATACCTTTTTGCCATAGTCCATTTGAACAAATTCGTGACAGAGAGCAAAATAGAGTTCCTTCTTCGATGAGAAATCTTGTGATCGAGAAATTAGAGACTCGTATTCCGGTGGAATAAACCTCTCCCATACAATATCTGAATTGACCGCAGATTCAAAGGATTTAGACACCAAAGCCAAGGTGTAGCAACGCCGTGACTTTTGTCGGAAGCCAAATTTCCGAGACTCAGAGTCTTCTTAAGTCGTTGTACAAATTTATCAAAATGACCTTTCATTGCTAGACTCTTAGGATTCATTGTTTTGTAAAATTTTAGCAAACGAGCTCAATTATATAAAGACTTAAGTCATTAGGTAAGCATTAAGAATTAAGCGTGTTGAGACAGTAAGATTTTTTTTAAAAAAATACAATTTATAATATAGCCTTACTCGTTGAAATTAATATGTTTTGGTCATAGTCATGTATTATAATCTCAAATTATAAAATTTTATAATGCTTTTTGTAAGTCATCCTATTTTGGTCTTCGTTAATTATTTGTATATGTTTTTCCTTTTCCTGTCATCTGGTTTGATTAATATTTAATAACAATGACAACGATATGTTAACTTATACATCAGACAGAATCAGAACCATCAAAATAAACCATAGGAAACCGGTTTACATATACCAACAAGACACCATACTTGACTATAAGAACATAGTTGGAGCTTAGTTTATCACATACCCAACTGAAATTAACCTCCTCGCTCCATCACAAAACTAATTGACAATTACTACTTTACCAGATTTATGCCATATACAGGACGGATTTCAATTCCTTGAATGATCAAGCCACGTTTCAATGTGCGTTCCTTAGTCTCTAAAACAACCATCTCAATCACACCTTTATTCTTCAATCCTCCTTCATTGAGGAACTCCCCAAGCTTTATCTCTATCCATCCACCATTTCTCCAAACTGGCATCACATGATTAGTCCTTGTATGAAAACGCCAATCTCTAGTCTCATCAAAGCATACATATCTTCTACAAGATTCATCTAAATCTTGTCCCATAAACTCTTTTTGATTTTCAAAATAATAATAACATTGAATCAGATATTTTGAACTATATATGTTACTATGTTAGAATAATAAACTTGTTTCCATCATGAATTTATAAAACTTTAGTATTATTATTAAACTAATGATGTTAAATATATTATCAAATCCACTCCTATTAAAAAATATTTTAGATACTGGATTTTGAGTTATTGACAAAAAAAAAAAAGAACAAAAATACTGGACTGTAAGTGAATTTAACTTATTTACAGAATTTATCTAGCTAAAAATACAAAAATTTGACGCTTATGTTTTTCTTTATGTCAACAACAAAACCGATTTATAGTCCAAATCTCTATTCAAATTTGAAACAATAGTACATTTAACTATTTGACCAAAAAACTTTTTTTGAACAAATAAAACTTTATTTAATTCATCCAAAATTGACAATTTTACAAAATCCATTCAAAGTTCAAAATATACCAAAATTACTCCAAAAAAAAAGAAAGTAAAAGTCCTCAAATTTAAACTTAAATAACACCCTCAATGATTCAATACAAAATCATAATATTTAAGATAGATAGAGAAGATACCAATTTGCCATCGCAGATTTGAACATATTCATGGCAGATAGCGAAATAAATCTCCTTCTTCGATGAGAAATCTTGCGATCCAGAAATCAGAAATTCGTACTCCGGTGGAATAAACTTCTCCCATACCATATCTGAATTAACCGCAGATTCAAAAGTTTTGGAAACAGAAGCCAAGACACATGCGTCTTGAGGACTTAAGAATGAGATTATGTTTGAGATGCATTCTTCTGGTAAGTCATTCAAAGTCAAAACACCGTCACTTTTGTCGGAAGTCAAGAGATCGAGACTCTTCTTAAGTCGTTGTACAAATTTAAGGAAAGGACCTTTCATTGCTAACGATGAGCTTGTCTCTTTCACGGTCCTTGTCTTGCTCATTCTTAAGTTCTAAGGAATCACTTGTACAGATTCTAAGAAACAAAACCAATACAAGAGACTCAAGTCATCTTGTAAGGAATAATAAGTCCCATTTTAATAGAAAAGTCCCTTTATTATAAAGTCTTGACTCGTGAAGCCAACAAATAGAAAAGTGAAAAGAGGAATCTAAAATTTACATGTTAAGATTTAATGCAAGATACCGGTTATATCCTTATAAGCATTAAAATCATATAAACACATAACACGATTGTGTATTTTTACCAATGTTCGGAAAATCGGTCTAAGCGGCTGCTTAAGCGACGTCTAGACGCTAGGCGGAGACTATTCGATTAGATTTTAGAGTAATTGGGTAGATTAGGTGGACACTATACTTATACGATTAAAACGATGATTAGACAGCTAAGTTGGTGATTAGGCGGTTTAGACGCAATTTAAAAAAACAAATTTTAATAAGAATATATATATATATATATATATTATAAAAAATTTGATTTTTATTTCGAATTAAATGTTTTAGAAAACAAAATGATAAATGTTTTTCTAATTATTAGTCCTAAATCCTATAATTCATATTATTTGTTATACTTATACTATATATAACTAATTTATCACATATAAAATATAATTTATTTAAAAATTGTCGAAACTATCTATAATCGCCTAGGCCCCGATTAGTTTTTTTAAGCGCTAGGCGGAAGGTCACCTCCCACGTAACACGTATCATTTTTTTTAACACTGATTTTGACCCATTAATTTTACAATTACATCATATAAACAATTGACTATTATCATTATCATTATCATCATTTGCATCTGGAAGCAAATTAAGCTAAGACTTTTATAGACTTATATACAACATAGTTCTTAACTTGGTTTGACATTTAGACTCAAACCAAATCACTTAAACCGTTTTTCCATACCATGAAAGCGGTTTACACATACCATAATTCAACAACCTCAAGTTAGTGTACTTTTTGCAGGACGGATTTCAATTCCTTGAATGATCAAGCCACGTTTCCAATTGAGACGTTCAGTCTTTGAAGCACTCATCTCAATTTCATCACTAATCCTAAATCCTCCTTCATTGAAGAATTCACCAAGCTCAATCTCCATCCATCCATGTCTTCTCTCCTCTGGTTTCACTAAGTTCGTCCTTTCATCTTCTCTCGCATCCATATCTTCATCAGAGCATACATATCTCATAGAAGCTTCTTGTCCCACAATTCTAACTTCAGCTTTTATGGCCACATCCTTAAAGCCATAACATCTCTTATCCACTTTCTTAAACACAATGTAAGCCGAGTAACGAGTTTTTGGAGACAAAACATGAGTATTTGTTCTACCACGAATCTCGAACCAACATACTTTGAGAAGCTCTGCTGCACTTCCAAACCTGCATAAACACAGGGAAACATTTTTCACCATCATCATCGATAATTTATCGAACACAAAGATAATAAGAAAGGAGCTACCTTGAATCAATAACTGAAATCCATTGCCAATGTTGAGGAAATTCTCCCCATTTGATGGCTAGTTGCTTTGAAGACAACATGATACAGATCTTCCCACTCCTTTTCTCTAACCACAAGCTCTTTGATTTCCGGAAAACAAAATCCCAAATCATCAGAATTACACAATAGCAGCATGAGTTCAAACTTCAAAAGAGCAGAAATTTTCTGATTCAAGATAGAGGAGACTGATCTCAAAGTGCAAACTTTATGGACAAAAATGTACCTTTTCACCATTTTTGAACAACACAGGATCGTTACAGAGTGAGAAATAGAGATCCTTCTTTGATAAATTATTCCGAGATGGAGGAATCAGAGATTGAATCTCCGACGGAATAAACCTCTTCCATACTATATTTGACTTGACCGCCGATTCAAAAGCTTTCGAAACCGAAGCAGAGACGCACGCTTCTCGTGGACTGGTGAAAGAGATTATTTTGGCTATGCAATCTTCCGGCAATGAATCGAAAGGCGAAGACTGCGAAACGATCATTCGTAACTGTGAGACAAGACGATTAAGGCGCCTGGGCGTTCAGGGACCGATCTGATATCGGTTCGGTTATTTTGGTTTTAAGGGTTTAGGTCCCTTCGGCTATTATTAAAATTTGGTTTGGATTAAGTTCGATTTTGGAGTTGTATAATATTAATGGATTTGGTTTCGGATAGGATATTTTACCCAAACTACATGTTTATAACTAATTTTTAGTCTAAATGGTTCGGTTGGATAGGTTTGAGTTTGAATATAAATTTTATGCCCTACGATTTTGGTTATATTTTGGGTTCGGTTATCAACCGAATCCGAAATAACTTGTAATTAAAAACCAACCATTCGATTATTTGAATACATCCAAAATCTAAATGATGCAGTTGGATCGGTTTGAGTTTAGATTTTAGTTATAGAATTTATGCCAAGACTAACTAAGGCTAGTTATTTATTTATGAAACAAATGCATATTTTTTCATAGTAGTCATATAATCTGAAAGAATGGGTATAACAAAGAGTAAACTGTCATTAAAATACTTGATTGTAATTAGACAAATGTAAAACTGTACAACGTTTAACATTTGTGGTTTGACGATGTACGTAGTTTTGTAGCTTGGTGTTTTACGTTAGATTTACAGAGTCAATTCTTTCAACAAAAACAGAGTTTAGCAAACAACACTTTAGTTCACACTTAACCGTTCTTCCATAGTAGGGAAACAGGTTTACACATAACAATATCCTCCAGTACAAAGTTGGAGCTTAACTTTTGACAATAACACCAATATCTGAGCACATAATCAGAGTGTTGGCCACATTACTTTTACTTTGCAGGACGGATTTCAATTCCTTCAATCATCAATCCTTGTTTCCAATTCAGATTCTCAATCTCTAATGCACTCATCTCAATCTCTTCACTATTCATTAATCCACCTTCATTGAAGAATTGTCCAAGCTCAACCTCCATCCACCACCCATCTCCTCTATCCTCTGGTTTTAATAGGTTCTTCCTTTCCTCCTCTTCTGCATCCTCTTCTTCTGCATCCTCCTCTTCTGCATACTCGTCTTCTGCATACTCGGCTTCTGCATCCTCTTCTTCTGCATCCTCCTCTTCTGCATCCTCCTCTTCTGCATCCTCCTCTTCTGCATACTCGTCTTCTGCATCCTTAGCCTCAGCAAAGCATACATATCTCATAGAAGCTTCCTGTCCCACTACTCCAACTTCAGCTTTTATAGGCACATCCTTAAAACCATAACCACTTACTTTGAACACAATGAAAACGGAGTAACGAGTCCTCGGAGATAGAACACGAGAATTCGTTCTGCCACGAATCTCCAACCAACATACATTGAGCAGAAAAGCTACTGTTTCAAACCTGCATAAACACAGGAAAACATTTTCCACCACTATCATCATTGTCTAAACAACTGATTCACAAAGATAATAAGAAAAGAATTACTTAGATTCACGAATTTGAATCCATGTCCAATACTCAGGAGCATCTCCCCATGTGATCGCTAGTTTCTTGGCGGATAACATGATACAAATCTTCCCACTCGCTTTCTCTAACCAGAAGCTCTTTGATTTCCATTAAACAAAATCCCAAATAATCAGAATACTTAATACCACCATGAGTTCAAACTTCAAAGTTACATCAATTTGATCCAAAATAGCAGAAATTTTCTGATTCAAGGTAGACTGATCTTCCTCTCAAAATCATATAAACAAACTGCAAATTTCATGGATTTAACATGTACCTTTCCACCATTATCGAACAGAACAGAATCATCACAGAGAGAAAAATAGAGATCCTTCCTCGATAAATGCAACCGAGATCGACGAATCAGAGATCGAATCTCAGGCGGAATAAACCTCAACCATACTATATCCGACTTTGCTGCCGATTTAAACATTTTCGAAACCGAAGCAACCACACACGCATCTCTTGGACTTGTGAGAGAGATTATCTTCAAGATGCAATCTTCCGGCAATGAATCGAACGGCGATGACTCCAAAACGATTCTTCTTCGATCTCCGCCGCTAGGTTTTACTATTTGACTTCGCTCCATTTTATCAGTATGATCGCTTTCATTAGAGAAGAACTCAAGATAAAGTCGATGTACAAAATTACGATTATACTACTTAGGCTTAAGCATTCAGTATTCGGGTCGGTTTCGAGGAATTTTCATTTGTATCCGGTTTTTCCAGGTATGAAATTTTAATATCTATTTAAAAATTGTATATATTTTGGTTTGGGTCTATATTTTCTGTACTATAGAAGAACCAAATACAATTTGATTCAATTTTGATATTAGTTCTTATTCGGATCGGATATATTATTAGACAAATTTTTACACTTCTACTATATAATCGAATATTTTATACCCAAAAAATATTCAAATATTTGAAAAAATACTTAATTACTCTAAAACTTTTTGAAAATTTATCCTAAAATCCTATGTTTATACGTATTTGGGTATTGGTTTGATACCAAATATTATTCGATATATATGAGTAGAAACTTAAGACCCATCAGATGTTTTTTTCGATTTCGGATACTATCCAATATTCATTATTTCAGATTGGTTTTAGTTCCGATTTTCAGTTTCAGGTATTTTTTCGAGACCTACCTTACTTAAGAACAAGACGCGCGTCTCTTTCACGCTCTTGATGTTTAAGGATTCGTTGGTTTTGGATTTGGTTTAGAAATATCAAAATCAAACCAATTATAAAAGTACAAAGTCAAGTCAGGTAGGCATTATGGATCAACGGTTATCATTATTTAAATAAAAACATTATTTTAAAATTTAATAATATAGTCCGACTCGTGATTCCAGAATTGTAAAGCTTAAGCTATACAAAATATAAAAATTAAAAAAAAGTGATAAAAGCAAACAAACTCATATTTGATTTGAATTTTTCTGTAAGAAAAATAAATTAAACATATAACACGCTTTTTGTTTGGAAGCAAACGACACTAAACCTGCAACAAAACGTGAATCCGCCGCAACAACCTTGATTTTTTCCGACGGTGTACGAGCTTCCGTCGCCGTAACGCCGTCTTTTTCTATCTACACGAAGCTTGATTATCCGGTGATTTTGTTTGCCGGAGTTTGATTTGTTTTGCAAGTGAGATTCGTTAAACCCTAACTCTTACTTTCTTATTTTGTCATGCTTTTTCAATTTGAAATTTCTTTTCACTTTGATTGAGAGATCTAAGTGATTTGATTACTCCTTGCGATAGTTTGTGATTGATGGATTCTTTTTTCCGAAGTGATCGGAAATTTCAATGATCGGAGAGTTTGATTTCTCCTTGTGATTAACTTTACTTCTTCGTTATCGTTTCCTTATATGTCATCATTTCCTTATGTGACTTCGAAGTTTCGAAGCTTTTGCAATACTTTTAATTTTTAAGCTAAGCATCTTTCTCCTCTCTCTGTGTGATCTGCCTGTTCCAATTTTGTTGATATAGATGTCTTCTAGGGTTTGTTCTTTCTTCTTTTGGTATCCATTTGATCCGTTTTGGTTGGTATCATGCTATAGAACAGTAATTGTTCCTGATATCGATTTCTTGTTGAATTTTGGATTCAATTTAGGTTCTCTAATACACATGTCAGACCCTTTGAAGGATTCAAGAGAAAATACTGCAGATTCTGTTCGTCACATGAGGGAAGATAACGAATACGTTCGGCTAGTTGTGGCTCATGAAGCTTCTGCAGCTGAAACTGTGTTGTCTCTATCTCAATCGGAGGTACGGAGTAAGAAATTGATGTGGTGGTTGAAAGCTTTGGGAATATCTGCAATTGTTCTATTGCTTACACTTATTTTTGCCAAATGGGGAGTTCCATTTGTGTTCCAAAAGGTAATTTCTTTACTCTAGTTCTGTTTTTAGTAACCTTTGTTTCCATATATTGATCTATGTTACAAATTCTGTTTTTCTGAATTGTAATAGTTTGTTTTGATTGAAGGTTCTAATTCCACTTTTGCAATGGGAAGCAACTGCATTTGGCCGTCCTATGCTCGCGATTGTCCTTGTTGTTTCCTTGGCTTTGTTTCCTGTATTCTTGATACCTTCAGGGCCATCTATGTGGTTAGCTGGGATGATCTTCGGTTATGGTCTCGGTTTTGTGATAATTATGGTTGGAACCACCATTGGCATGGTTCTTCCTTACCTAATTGGGCTTATGTTCCGTGATCGCCTCCATGTAATAAACGAGCCTTCACTTTCTCTGTTTCAATTCATAGGATGATTCTTACAAGATCAGTAACTTGTTCTCACAAAATGCAGCAATGGTTAAAAAGGTGGCCTCGTCAAGCTGGTGTTCTTAAACTAGCTGCAGAAGGAAGCTGGTTCCATCAATTCAGAGTTGTAGCAATCTTTCGAGTTTCGCCATTTCCTTACACAATATTCAACTACGCAATTGTTGTGACAAGCATGAGATTCTGGCCTTACTTATTCGGATCCATAGCAGGAATGATACCAGAAGCTTACATCTACATCTACAGGTCAGTCTTACTCTCTTCAAATCATTAAAAATCATGATTTCAACAACTTAATTCTAAAAACCGGAATCATATTGCAGCGGTCGGTTAATCAGAACATTCGCGGATGTTCAATACGGGCACCTACGTTTGACAACAATTGAGATTGTATACAACATAATCTCCTTAATAATTGCAGTTGTGACTACTGTAGCTTTCACAGTGTACGCAAAAAGAGCTTTAAGAGAGCTTCAAATCGCAGAAGCTAATGAAGATGAAGAAGCTTCAGTAAGAAAACAATCGAGATTTGAGATGAAGAACGTTGTTCAACAAGAAGAAGACAATCATCAACGTTTGCCTTAAACTGGAAGCTATGATAGGTTTTGTATAAAGCTTTGAATGTTGACATGTTCTTCAGGAGGAGTAAACAGAGTAAATAACAAAAGGGTTTAAAAGAAAAGTCTGATGTAGTAACAATGACTAGTCAAAGATTGGATTATATTAGTTTTGACTGATTTAAATAAAACAAGCATTTAGGCTAAATAGTGTATTTAATTACGTATAAATTTGTGATTTGGTATTAGGAATGTTTGATGATGTGGCGTTATGAAGTCTACTACTACAGTCAAAATCGGTTTGTAATGATTAGTTTTTTCTTGTAATTATTAAACCACGCTAAGATTTCCGGTTATTGAAACCAATACCAATTGGTTTACTAAACCAACCGGTACAGCTCACAATTCGAATTCATTATATTCAGTGTCGTCTTCAAATTTGCCACTTCTTCACTTTATTCAAAAATCAAAGTCATCGGAAGAAGAAGCTGAAGCTTTCTCTGCTCGTACTGGAGAATCTGCGAAGAACAATTCCTTCTTAATTATGGTTAATCATGAATCTCTTTCTATCATCGTCTCCACTCAATGTACTCTACCTTTTCTCTGTTTGTTGAATGAGTGACACTAACATATGATTTTGATTTGATCAGGTGAAGCTGAAGCTCTACTCTTACTGGTTTAGCTCCTGTTCTCATCGTGTTCGTATCGCCCTCGCTTTAAAAGGTCTCTCAAATGACTCTTTGCTTCTGGTCATTTTTGTGAACAGTGTTGTAATGTGACACTAATTTGGATCTTGTTCGTATATTTTTAGGCCTTGAATATGAGTATATACCAGTGGATCGGATTGATCCAGGTGCGTAGTATTCAGTTTAACTTGCTTTTGATTCGGATTTAAGGTTATAGTGAACTTGATTGAATAAATTGCAGAAAGCTATATAATATTAGTTACCATGAAGCAGAGAATGTGAAGTGGATAAGATGATTATGATTCATATGATAATTGGTTTCTTAACGTTTTGATACTGAAGAGTTCAAGAAGATCAATCCAATGGGTACTGTACCAGTGCTTATTGATGGAGATGTTGTGATTAATGATTCTTTTGCCATTATACTGGTAAGTAACACAGCCATTGAGGTTGGATTGGTAGGAACATTTCATCGATCTTATGGTTTCTAATTGACAGTATCTGGATGAGAAATATCCTGAGCCACCTTTGTTACCAAGTGACCTTCATAAACGGGTAATTAATTACCAGGTAGTTCAATCTTTTTCTCTTCTGTTACTTCCTGCAAATCACTGCTTCTTGGTTTCTCTTTTGAATCATGTTCACTTACATGTGTTGTAATGAACAATATCAAGCTTAGATTGTTCTGTTTCTCACTCTGATGCGTGTTCGTATTTTGTATCTTTCAGGCTATGAGTATTGTTTTGTCTGGCATACAGCCTCATCAAAATCTGGCTGTTATTGTGAGGACATGAAATTGATCTCAATTTCTTAGATTCTAGTATTCTACTATTGGAGGTTACATTTTGTTTTCCTTTTTATATCAGAGTTACCACGAGAAGAAGATAAATGCTGAGGAGAAAACTGCTCGGATTAATAATGCTATCACCAAAGGATTTACAGGTATAAGATCTCGAATTTAAGCCTAATTAAAAACCAAGACAGATGTTGTGAATGCTTTAGTTGATACTGTAGTTGAGAGAGAGCAGAAGTCTTTTACTCAGTTCTCACTTAAACATATCCATGTGTTGTGCTTAGTATCATTCACCTCTTTGATGTTTACTGTTGGCTAACAAAGTTTATATACATACCTCTCTCTTTGTGTGTCATTTCTCTTTCAGCTCTCGAGAAACTATTGGTGAGTTCTGTTGGTAAACATGCGACTGGTGATGAGATTTACCTGGTACTGCTCTAAATCTCTCTGGAATTTCATTATGATACATTCTTCCAATATTTGAGAAACACAGCAGTGATTCTTTTGTTACTTTGATGTTAAAGCCATGAAGCATTGTTTTGCAGGCTGATCTGTTTTTAGCACCACAGATCCACGCAGCAATCAACAGATTCCAGATTAGTATGGTACTCTTTTACTTCTCTAAACTTTTCTTATAGTAGCTTGAATTTTATGTTCACTGTCTCAGACTCAAGTACAAAGTTTAGTCTTATTGTAGTAACATGTTATCTAATTGTATAGGAACCATATCCAACTCTTGCAAAGTGTTACGAGTCATACAAAGACCTGACTGCGTTTCAGAATGCAGTCCCAGAGAAGCAGCCAGATGCTCCTTCCACTATGTGATTCTCTCAACTCAATACAATCCTCATAAACAACAATGATGATAATAATAATAATAATAACACCAAATACACTCGTATACGTATGAATCATATAAACTAGTTTACTTCTTAGTTCTTCTACTAGTGTTTTACAATAGTCGCTAAGTCTGGTATTAGGAATGCTTGATGATGTGGCATATCAAGTCTACTACTAGCTGTGGGTATTCAGTTTAATCGGGTCGGATCGATTCGGTTTATTTAATTTTGGTTTCCTCAGTTTGGTTTTTTCAGGTTTTTCGGTTTATTCGTTTATTTTTATTTTTTTGTCAACCATTATATTAGATCACCAGTCGGTGAAAAAATATTACACTGTGGAACCAACAACTGATTCTCTAGCAGAACGTGCCAGAGTATCAGCTTTGTGGTTAAGAGTGCGGGGAATTACATGAATGGAGAAAGCATTAAAAATAGATTTCAACCTGTTAAATTCTTCTTGATAAGGTTGAAAAGCTGGCCAGTCTTCTGGGTAAAGGAGCAGGTTTTGAGCATCAATGCAATCTGTCGCCAACTCCACTTCTAGTAGTTGAGAAGAGATCATCGATTCCATAGCCCAAATAATAGCTTCTACCTCTGAGTGCAATGGCGATAGGCTTCTCCGTATTCTTCTTGCTCCCACACGATTTCCACTTGGTGTATCTGAAAAACAAACCCACCCCAGACCCGTAACACTGTCTGAGCATTTCCAAGAGGCATCTACGAAGCATCTATAACCCAAAAATGAGGGGTTGACAGTCAGGGGTAGAGACACCTCTGACCAAATCGAGACTGAGCTTCCTGATCCTGCATGGTTTGAAGGATTTGTTTTTTTCATAGCTTGGGACCATTCTATCCCTTCTTGCTCTGCTTGAATTATCAAATCTCTTGGATCTGAATTTGTTCCGGCGAAGCAGTGGTCGTTCCTATCTTTCCAAAGTAGCCATATCAGCCATGGGAAATAGTTATCCTGGGTAGGGTCCTTAATTCTTGAGAACAAGTAATTAAGGTTGAACCAGATTGAGTTTCCTGGGAAAACGTTCGGGGGTGATGGAATGGTCGATAATGCCCATGTTTGTACGGCTGGTGGGCATTCAAAGAGGACATGGTTAATCGTTTTTTCTTCTGCTCCACATCTACTACATCTAGAATCGCATTTGATTCCTCTCTTATTTAGGTTTGACTTTACAGCAGTGCAACCTGAAAGCGCTTGCCAAATAAAGTGTTTTATTTTATTTGGACAATCTAATTTCCAAATTTTTGAATAGAGAGCCCAAAAATGTGGTCCGTAATAACCCAATTCCGAGTTAGAGTTATTTTCCTCTATAGCATATCCAGATTTTACTGAGTAATGACCAGATTTTGTGTAGTACCAACCCCATTGATCTGGTCTAGGTCGTCGTGGAATTGGTATCCCAAGAATTAGTTGTACATCAGATGGGGTAAAATATTGTCTTAATAAAATTTCCTTCCATGATCGGGAATGCGAATCAATGAATTGATCTACTGTTAGATCCGGAAATATAATAGGTTGTAGACCCGTAGCCGGTCTTGGGTGAATGTCTGGAATCCATGGGTCTCTCCAGACCGCAATGGATTTTTCATCACCCACTTTCCTTATTTTGCCTTTGTTCACCACAGATTTTGCCGATATAATACTTCGCCATCCGTACGACGAGTTAGCCGTTAAACCTGCGGTGGTTGGGCACTGATTCTTAAAATATCTTCCTTTCATAATCTTAGCAAACAGTGAGTCTGGATATTCTATTAATCTCCATAACTGTTTGGCCAGTAAGGCCGTATTAAAGTCCGATAAGACTCGGAAACCCAATCCGCCTTCGTCCTTAGATTTACACAACTTTCTCCATTTTTTCCAATGGACTCCTTTTGATGATACTGAGTTTGACCACCAAAATTGTGCAATAGCGGAGTTTAGTTTTTTGATAACCGTTTTAGGCATTCGAAAGCAAGACATCACATAAGTAGGCAAAGCCGTTAGTACTGATTTTATTAGCACTTCCTTCCCTCCTCTGGATAGGAATTTCGATGTCCAACTATTAATTCTTTCCTGAAATTTTTCCTGAACGAAGGCGAAAACCTTGGTTTTGGCTCCGCTTATGCTTTCTGGGAGTCCTAGATATGAACCCATACCCCCCACCTGTTTGATTCCTAGTAGGTTATGGATCAAAACCTTTTCATTTTCCGGGATGGAGTGACCGAATTGTAATGATGATTTATCAAAATTGATTTGTTGGCCCGAGACATTCTCGTATTCCTTAAGTATTTTTAAAATATATCCCGCTTCCTCGGTATTAGCTTTACAGAAGAATAGGCTATCAATAGCTTTATAGTTTATTAGTTTATTTAATATATATTTTCTGGGCTTTTTTATTAATTCAAAATATCAAAAAAATCCAGATTAATGCTATATTGCGGATGCCGAGGATAGGTGGCCCAATTATGTAGTCACTTTACAAATTCTCAAGACACCGTAGATTGAACCTCTACCTACAGTAGTAGGAAGAGATTTATAAGTCACTAGGCTAGTTGACAAAAAAAATGCTGTATTTCGGATTATTTATTGTTGAGGATCGAATTCACTCTAAGTAATCGTAGGCAAGAAAGAGAAGAGAGAATCGCGAACAACACAGGGATTTTTACGTGGTTCGATCTTAACTGATCTACGTCCACGGCCACACTAATTGATTTCACTATTCTGAAAAAGTTAGGGTTTTTACAATTACATTGGGATATATATATATATATATATATATTGAGATATGGGCCATACGGCCCATAAATGACTGAAAGACCCAAAACCAAAAAACGATTTTGTTTCAGGGGCTCCGCCCCTGATACCCCGCAGCGAGACCACCGCTGGGGGCTGCGCCCCCAGACCCCGCTCAGCGTGGGGAATCAAGGGATTCCTGGCATATCAGTCTCCACAACTCAACATTTATCCCGATCAGTTTTTTGAATAAAGCCAAAAATAAACTGAAAACCAAATAATATGATTGCCGAGTTGCTGATGGTTAGGATGATCCAGTTAATGACTTGTTACCATGATATTCCTATTGCTACATTATGGTAGTTTAAAAAAAGATTTTAAGAGTGAGATTTAGGCTATTGATCGGGTCTTGTCGATCTAATATTAGACAAAAAAAAGCATACGGTTCTGTCACTTTCGGTTATGACCGAACGCCAATGGACATCTACAGTTAGTTCGGTCTTCTTCAATTCCCTTCTTAACCATTAAACCAAGCTAAGATTTCCGGTTATGGAAACTAATAACAATTGGTACCAAAATTAACGTGTACCGCAATTGACAATGACATTGACATTTGAATGAGGTATCGTATCACCTTTAAATTGCTGAATAATTCACTGTCGTTACTGAAGCAACAGTGACATAACATTGACATCTGAATTTGTGTGTAAGACATAAATTGTTTCCATAATCACCTCTTCTCTGTATACAAAAACAAGGCTCTCTACTCTTACTAGAGAATCTGCACAGAACAATTCCTTCTTGATCATGGTTAAATATGAATCTCTCTCTATCTAATCTTCATGCACTAGAATCTGATAATATCCCACATCGGAAATTATGATCATTATAATCTAATGTCTCAAGTTCTGTTGTCATTCGACGGATTTGTTGAATGAATGAAACTAACATATGATTTCGCTTTGATCAGGCGAATTCGAGGTCAGAAAATTTGAAGCTCTACTCTTACTGGTTGAGCTCCTGTTCTCATCGCGTCCGTATCGCCCTCGCTTTAAAAGGGCTCTCAAATGACTCTTGTGTGTTTTGCTTTTAGTCATTTTGTGAACAAAAAGAGTTGTAATACTAATTTGGATCTTGTTCGTATGTTTTTAGGCCTTGAGTATGAGTATATACCAGTGAATTTGTTCAAGCAAGATCAATACGATCCAGGTGCGTAGTATCCAAGTATAAATTGCTTTTGATTCGGCTTTAAAGTTATAGTGAACGTGATAATAAAGTGTAGAAGCTAGAATAATTTAGCTACCATGAGGATGATAAGTAGCCCTGGGCATAATAATCAGAACCGAAAAATCGAACCAGGTAACTTCGGTTCTCGATTCGGTTCAGTTTAGTTATGAGAACCGAAAGGTACTAGATAGGAACTAAAACTAGCTAGTACTAAAAATACTTTGGCTAGTTTTGGTTAGTTTTTACCGAAACGAACCAATATTATTCAAGAACTTATTTGGTTCCATCTTTTCATAATCGAAACCGAACAAAAATCAAACCGAATTTTAGTTGGTACCCATTGGTTACCATATTTTCAGAACCAAAAAAACCGAAAACCAAAAGAACTGCACCGAAGAACTGTATACCTAGGGCTAATGATGAGACTGTTAAATGGATAAGATGATTACGAGTCATATGATAATTGGTTTCTTATACTACAAGTCTAACGTTTTGATCCTAAAGATTTTAAGAAGGTCAATCCAATGGGTACTGTACCAGCTCTTATTGATGGAAATGTTGTGATTAATGATTCTTTCGCCATTATAATGGTCAGTAATCCTTCCATTGTGGTTTTTCTTTTGTGAATTGAAAGGAACCTTTCATTGATCTTTGGTTTTGTTGTGTTCTATCGACAGTATTTGGATGAGAAGTATCCTGAGCCACCTCTGTTACCTCTTGATCTCCATAAACGAGTAGTTAATAATCAGGTTCAATCTTTTTCTCTTCTATTACTTCTCACTCAAGTCATACATCGTCTTCTTGGTTTCTCTTTTGAATCACATCTCTTACATAGTTACATGTGTTGGACATGAACAATACCAAGCTTAGATTGTTACTCTGATGCTTCTCTTTTGTTTTGTACATTTCAGGCAATGAGTATTGTCTTGTCTGGAATACAGCCTCATTAAAATCTGGCTCTTATTGTGAGGACATGAGATTGATCTCAATTCTTAGATTCTACTGTTGGAGGTTACATTTTGATTCCTTTTTCTAACAGAGCTACAATGAGAAGAAGATAAATGCTGAGGAGAAAACTGCTCGGATTAATAATGCTATCACAAAAGGATTTACAGGTATGAGAGCTTGAATTTAAGCCTAGTCTGCAACATTCTTTCATTGGCATAACGTTATAAGAACCAAGACATATGTTGTGTATGTTTGTCTCTCAATTCTCTTTCAGCCCTCGAGACACTATTGGCGAGTTCTGCTGGAAAACATGCGATTGGTGATGAGATTTACCTGGTACTGCTCTAAATCTCTCCTGATCCAAGACTAGAGAAACATTGCATGATTCTTTATCACTTTGATGTTAAGGCCATGAAGCATTGTTTTGCAGGCTGATCTCTTTTTAGCACCACAGATATACAGAGCAATCACCAACTTCCAAATTAGTATGGTACTATTTTCCTTCTATAAACTCTTTCATTTGTCTCAGAAGTTTTTCATATATATGGTAGCTTGAGTTATACGTAATCTCTGTCTCAGGCTCAAGTAAAAAGTTAGTCTTATTGTATTAACAAGTTATTCAATTGTATAGGAACCATATCCAACTCTTACAAAGTGTTACGCGTCATACAAGGAATTGTCTGCATTTCAGAATGCAGTCCCAGAGAAGCAGCCAGATGCTCCTTACACTGTCTGATTGTCTCAGTTCAATACAATCCTCATAGACAACAAACAACAATGAAAATAATAATACCAAGTACTCATATATGTATGTATCATGTTTACTTCTTACTTCTTCTACTTGTATTTTACAATAAAACCTTCTCAAAATCATTTTTCACTCAATTTTCTTCTTTCTTTTTGTATAATATTAAATTAAATAACATTTCTTAAAAAGTTTATCATTAGAGAGAAAAGTAAAAAACTACAAGTTTGAAGTAAGATCTTGCAAAATGTAGTGACAAACTAGAGTTCAAAATACATTGAAAACGAATTAATGAATTAATAATAAAGACTAGGATTATACTCACGCTATAAAGCGAATTGAAATCAACCCAAATCATAGGAACTGAACCCGAAAAAAATATGACAAAATACACCAATGATTCATAAATCTATGTATTTGAAAAACTAAACCCAAACCCGAACCAGAACCAAATCAAGAATCAAATTTTAGTTATTCTATTAAATTTTTTAAAGTTTTTAACTTTTTATGTAAAAATACCCGAACTCGATATATACCATACCAAACTCTATACGGAAAATAAAAAATATGAATATTTCTTAAAACCAAATAACAAAAATACCAAAATAGGTGACCCGAACTCGATAAAGTACCAGAATATATCGTAAATCTATATACCCGGAAAATCGAATCTAAACCCGAACCAAATAGAATTAACAACCGAATTTGTAACTGATATGTTTTATTAAGATTTAGTTTTTTTAGAGATTTACCTATTATATTTTATTAAATTTGAATGTTAAAAAATCTGTAACAAAACCTATCTCAAGCCTATTTTTAAGGGTTGTTATGAACTATAAGTTTATTTTTATCCTAAAGTTTAAAACACTATCAAAATGAAAGTGCCTCTTGCTTTAATATATAAGACTAAAATTATACCCACGTTATACCGTGGAATATGATTATTTTTTTGCAATTTTTGTTTATTTAGTTTTTAGACCTGTGTTGATGTTTTGAACATTATTTTTGAGATGTTGTTTTAAAGGTCCTAAACCCAAACCGAAATCAACCCGAAATAGATGAACCGAACTCGACAAATTATCCATATAGACCCTAAATCTATGTATATGAAAAACTAACCTAACTCAAATCAAAACAAAATCAATAACCAAATTTTAACTTTTTAGATTTTTTTCTATTAAATCTTTTTTAATTTTGAATTTTTATATAAAAATACACGACCCTGAACTTGATCAATACCAAACCGAACTCTGTTCAAAAATTTAAAATACCCGAATAAGTCTTAGAACAGCCTACCAAAATACCAAATTAGAGTAACCGAACTCGACAAAATACCAGAGTAGCTCCTAAATATATGTACCCGAAAACTGAATCCAAACCCGAACCATAACTAAATCTATAACTGATTTTGTACTCGATTCTTTTTGTATATTATATTTTATTTTTCTAGAGATTTATCTATTAAATCTTTATTGATTTTGAATTTTGTATAAAAATTTCAACAAAACTAATTTATTCCTATTTTTAAGAGTTGTTATGAACCATATGTTAATTTTATCCTAAAGTTTATACCATAGATCAAAATGAAATTGTCTCTCGTGTTGATGTTTTGAATATTATTTTTGAGATGTTGTTTTAGAGGTCCTAAACCCAAACCGAAATATCCAAAATAGAGGAACCAAACTCGGTAAATTACCCAAATAGATACTAAATCTATGTATATGAAAAACTAACCTAACTCAAATCAAAACAAAATTGATAACCAAATTTTAGCTTTTAAGATTTTTTTTCTATTAAATCTTTTTTAATTTTGAATTTTTATATAAAAATACACGACCCTGAACTCGATCAATATCAAACCAAACTCTGTTCAAAAATTTAAAATACCCGAATAAGTCTTAGAACAGCCTACCAAAATACCAAATTAGGGTAACCGAACTCGACAAAATACCAGAGTAGGTCCTAAATATATGTACCCAAAAACCTAATCCAAACCCAAACTGTAACTAAATCTATAACCGATTTTGTACCCGATTGTTTTTTTATATTAAATTTTATTTTTCTGGAGATTTATCTAATAAATCTTTCTTGATTTTGAATTTTGTATAAAAATTTGCAACAAAACTAATTTATTCATATTTTAAAGGTTGTTATGAACCATATGTTAATTTTATCATAAAGTTTATAATATATGTCAAAATGAAATTGTCTCTCACTTTAATATGTAAGATACGTTTTTTTTATATTCATAATGTTTTTTTGTTTACATTGGCCACAAATGGCTGACCCACTAACCAAGTTCCTACATAATATATGCGGTAGTACTCGATTCCGGAGTGTACAAGTACGCCTGCAATTAGTAGATTTACCATATGTCATTAGGCTAAAGGTCGCTTTCTTAATATTCATAATATATCTAGTCCCTGTATAATTTAACTAATAAGAATAATTAATTGATAAAAAAGGTAAATAGACATTCTTACCTTGCGATTTTCTTTTGTATTTGATCTAGATTAGGTATAATTTCTTTTATAATATCTAATTAACAAAAAAAAATGATTTCTTGCCATAAGAACTCATGAATCTCATACACCTCATCTTTGACTCCAATGGACAAGTATCTCAACCAAAAAGCAAATAAATCCATGAAAAATCTAGTCAAAATTAATACAAAGCAATTTTGTAGATTTTTTACTTCTTTTGTCTCTTTTTAACACATATAATGTTGACTCTAGCATTAAATGATAAAAAAATAATAACACATCAATATTACAGAAATTTATTATTCATTGAACCTAGATTCTATTATCTTTAACAAATCAGAGAGGTTTGATACCAATTTCACACAAACCAACAATACTTTCAGAGATTTGTGTGCTTGCAAAGCAGAAGTGTCACTGGAACAAAATTTCAGGTAAATTGGTAGTTTTTGAAGAATTTGTTGTTTACTGAATCTGAAATTTTAATTATCGTTAACAATCAATGATGGATTGATACTAATACGATATAAACATACAATTTGTGTTGCATGTAATCGTACAAAATTCTTAGAGAAAAACAATTTTGAATTCACAGTGAAGCAGAAACAAAAGTGAACACATATCCAGGTACTTTACTTGTTTGTATACTCAATTATTTTTTGTTTCTCCATCCATGTTTATCGTTGTAGCAAAAACTAATTTAACAATCTATCTATCAAATTTTTTTAAAAATCGATTTTACCGTTGTGTTGCTTCATATGATATTGTTAGAGGTTAAATGTTAGATTCTAGATTGGATCTTGTCAATTTAGTTATTGACAAAAAAAATTTTAATTACATATTATTAGTGGTAGATATTAGTGAATATCTTTCTACATATGCACGATCCCTTCATAGATAACAAAATGATGAAATGGTAATTAGACATATAATCTTATATATATATAACTGATTAATAAAATTTTACTCTCTTAAACAATTTGTTTGTAATCAATTGTAGAAAATTGGGTAAAGTGAATGTAGCAGGCAAAATTTAAAACGCATTAAAAATATTTTGATAAGAAACAAAAAAATTCAGTGAAATTTTTGTGACAATGTAAGAATCCTTTGTTTCAGATTAGAGTTATGATTATTGGGAAGTGAAACACATAGGTTATATATAAATAAATAATTTTTTTAAAAAATAAAATAAATATATATATATATATATACTACTTAGTTCAAATATGAA
>OVAX01002621.1:0-27587 GCA_900406405.1 Lepidium africanum | reverse complement strand
TGTACGAGTAACAGAAAGTTTAATGAATAACGACATTTTCTTCTTTCTCTGTTGCTCTCTGCAACTCTAACAGCATGACCGATGCAAGCTCACACTTTCTAGATCTGAGACTTGATATTCGATTTCGGATTGTAGAATCCACTGCCTTTATAAGATCATTTGTTGAGGAGAAATGGCTTTTGTGTAGTCTCTGATTCCTCTCATACCATAGAAATATTTTGTTGAAATTTTATAATCCATCAAGAAATCACTTTCTCTAATTGTTTGAGAAATTACACAATAAATTTAATCCAATTTAAAGGAGAAAAACACACACACAAAAAAAAAAACTTCTCAAAATACAAAGGCCAATATTACGTAACATCACTACAATGGAGCTTTGGAATATGGAGACCTGAAAAGTGAGCAAGACCTTGACAATTACTACTACATAATACTTAATTAATCCATTTTACATCTAAAATGAACATTGGAAAGAAAAAAAAAACTTAAAAAATTCATTTAATGAATTTAGTAATAGTTTATACAAGTGACTATTATACCATATAAAGTTCAGTGTTTTAAAATTTTAAGTGGGCAAAGGAGTACGAGGGAGCATCTAGGGAACATCGAATGTGGGACTTTTCAAAGGGATCATTAAAAGATTGGAATCTGATCAAATAAAATAGAATTAAAAAGGCTAAGATTTATCAGATCGAATTTGGCCCATTTATGGCTATAGACAGAGTCAGCGACAACAACCAATAACTAGTACCAGTGGCTTATATGACGATGTGTAATCATTTCGTCTTCATAAAATGTTGAGTTCACTTAAAACTATAACTTGCAAAGACAATACATTAGATCAATCCTTTAACACAAAATAAAAACACAATATATTTGATTTCTTATGCATCAATCTACAAGTTGTTTAGAGTTCGAGAATCACAAACAAAAAAAAACAATAGTGTTATAAAATAAAAAAGACTTTCTTGTATAACAACGATATTTTTGCTATACGGTTGTGGTTTTTATTTTATTTTTTGTGAGTATTTTTGTAGTTTCGATCTAACCACTTTTTTGTATTATGGAATGTTTTTAATAGTTTGCTTTTCTTCCAATAATTCTCATAATTTAAAATTCATGGTTATCAAGTTATAGTTTGTATATAAACTTGCATTTCTCCTGGTTAGTTTATGCAAACATTTTAAATAATATATATTATTGACAGAAAAAGTTTAGACAATTATGAAGATATAAAAAACATTTCAGTAACATATTTTCATTAAAAAAAAATCAAACTCTTAACATATAAAACCACCTAATATTATAACTTTTTTCTATCATAAAATCAAAGTTGTAAAAAAATCACCAAACCTTTGTAAACATACTAGTGTTGACAAGAATAAGTTATTGCAATATCAATTCAATTCAACCCCAAAAAAACGTTGTTGTTATCGTAATTAGACCATATATATATATATAGAGGATCTAATTTAGCACAAAATTTCTAAGAATCTTTGATTTCGACCACTAGGCCACTATTAACTTCATATGCGAAGTCCCTCCACTCAAGGAATTGAAGTTGCATACCAAATCAAGTCAAGAAAAATTGAATCCAATGGAAAAAAATTGGATCATTTTCTCAATGAGAGAAATATCGTTCTTTATATAGAACACAAATATTTTAAACGAATTCGTAATTTTTGATCAAATGGTTAAATATCATGTATACAAATAATTTTTAAGATTTTGTACATTTTGCTAATATATGTTATTTGTCTTCTCATAACTGTGAATTTATACTATTATCGAAATCATGTAATTATTTTTTTACTTAAGTTTGAGAGTAACATATCACAGGTCCTCTTTGTGCCGAATAATGTGGCCATACACTAACTAGTATCAAAGAATCCAACTAACAAATTGACATTATACCATAGATTTATTCAGATCTTTGTAAGATCGATCCCATATACCCCTAAAACTTGTCTAGGGGACCAAATGATAAGTAACACTGCTAATTGATCCACCTAAGCTACAATATATTGTGATCATTTTTCGAGTCTACTACATATATGATCACAAAGTACCTATGTTATCTTTTGTCTAAATTAGGTTCTTTAGAGTTCAGACTATGATTGTTGTGAATTTGCGAAGATTTGATTTTTTACAAATTTTCTATATAAATTTGCATAGTACTGATGTTTCACTCGATTACTGGCTAGATTCTTTTTAAATATTTTTACGGGTTTTATCATGATCATTTAATTTATAAATATGTCGAAAATGTTTGTAAGAAAAAACAGATTTTTCAATAATTTAATTTCGACCGAAACTTACTGTAGTTAATGTTATTTAGTTACTATTTCATAAAAAAATAGTTACCAACATGAATGAAAAAAAATTAGAAACAAAAAACACAACATGCAAGAGGGATCTACCAACCAAGAAAAGTTAGCAGTAAACATATTTTATAACCAAAATTGATAAACTTCTCACTTTGTCAGTAGTCAGTCGAAGAATCTAAAATTTTTAACAATGTTTAAAACAAATAAGAAGAACAAGCGTAAAAAAGGCGCAAGATCTCTCGAAGATAAGATCCCCAAGATATGGAGAATTAATCCAATTCTTTTACCATGTTCCAAAGGTGATAAATATTAATAAAGAAGACAAGAACACCTGAATATTCTTAATATTAATGTTCTGCTTTTCCCACATCTCTTGGTCGGTAATTTCCATGCAAGAACAAAATCCCAAGAAATCTTAAAGGTTTACGTAAGAAGAACAGGTTTAAAAGCCAGTGTGGTCGAATAGCACAACCAGACTTGAGAAATTGGGGAGTTTTCAGATCTCATATAACATGTTGACTTGAAAAGAATTGTGGATGAAATATGTCTAAGAGAAACTTTTGTAGGGCACCCACAAAAAATGAACAGAACTATTAGTATATTTTAGGGTCCATTTATAAAATTAAAATTTTTTATATAGGCTAATTTTGTATATTGATCTGCTTGAGAACAAGATAGAGATAAAATTTTACTACTTAACTACTTGGAGTTTACGATGTCCGTTGAACAGAACAATCCAAATTACAAAGAAAAAAATGTCAACGGATTTAGAAGTTCACAAAATAAATTTTAATTTTGGCTTGGTTAATGAGGAATCATCTTGAATTTTTCTTTTTAATAAATAGACCTATCATTGTCAAAGAATGCAATTCCGTGGCACCCACGAAAGAGCAACGAATGATCATGTTTTGGAGAGCTAAAATCTGTGATTATGCTAAAGTACAACATCTTAGTACTGTTTTTGTCTTCTGAGATTTGTCTTATTATCTAATTATTGGAATGTGTTCTTACGTACACCTACTCTAGCTAAAGGCATCGAACACATAAATAGGTTTTAATATTCACAAAAACATTTCTTCTTTAAACCATAGATGCTCAATATAAACCAGTGAATGTAAAGATTACCTGAAGTTTCTCAACGAGGTTAATGGCAAAATTCTCCTTTTGTCACAATCCAGTGATGGAAGAGATATTAGATCGAAAAAGAAGCTATTAGCCGAAACATTAGTCAAAAATAATTAAGCCTAATATTCACTAAATTTTTATTTTTTTTGTTAGATGCTCAATATAAACCAGTAAATGTAAGATTACTCGAAGTTGCCAAACGAGCTTAAGACTAATAATGGCATAATTCTCTTCTTTTCATGCCATGGAAGAGAGATGAATAAATACTTAGAGCTTCGACCATAAAAAATACTTAGAGAGAGCCAACCAGATCGAAAAGACATGTCATTTAATTAATTGCTCAACCAAAATTGAGTGCAATTAAAAAGGAACTTAATACAAGATAGAAATTGCAAAATCTAATAAACATAAGCTTTACAATCACATGCTTTCAAATCGTATCTGATACGATAAGGATGGTTAATTCGACTCTAATGATGATAAGATCCATTATGCTCAAAGTGGTAGGAGAGGGTCCAAAATTGTATGTGGTAAGAATTGTACGGATTATAGACCTTGAACCTTTGAATAATCGATTTGATTTGGTTAAATCTTTCATATTTTAAATACTTAGGTAAGTGAATTTTCCGAACTAGTTAATGTCCACTTTTATCTTTTTCTCTATCGGAATTCTGACTTTAAGTAGACACATAACCCAATGTGTTATGATTTCAAGTTTGAGTTATAGATCGTATCTTATCAATCCAATTATTGACATAAAAATGTAAAATTCATTCGGATAACTTTTGAAATATGGTTCAACTCAAATCATTTTCTAGCGGTTTGGTTCTTCAAATTTGAATAAAATGCTCAAATCTAGTATGATACTAACAAAACAAAACTCTCCAAATTTTCGTATAACAATGGTCAAGGAACCTCATTCCAACAGACTATTACACCTTTACATATCTTCTTTAAGGGACTAAGACTACATGATAATTATCATATCAAAAAGCTTCTATCAAAAACAATATTTGTCCATTGAATGAAATTTATGTGGTTGCTAAATGAATAGGTCACTCTAAAAATCTCACCTTTTAAAGTATATATTCATCCAACTGGCTAATGACCCCACACAATACCTTTCTCCTCCTACATATAAGGAGCTCCACACTCTCAAACTAAACCAACTCAAATACTCATCTCTTGTTATCATCAAACACAACCCAACTTCTGTGATCTAACACTTCCACATTCTTCACCAATGGCTTCCAATTCAATGACCACTTCTCGAAGCTCGACCTCATCATGGACAGCTAAACAAGACAAGCAATTCGAAATGGCTTTAGCTACATATGACAAAGACACACCAGACCGTTGGCAAAATGTTGCAAGAGCAGTTGGTGGCAAATCAGCTGAAGAGGTAAAAAGACACTATGAGTTACTTATTAAAGATGTTAATGACATTGAATCAGGTCGCTATCCACAACCTAGGTACCGTAACACTAATTGAAGACCATTATAATACATGGCTTGAATCAACAAGAAGACAATATTTGAGAGGATCTATGAAAAATGAAAGAAGAAGTCGATGTATTATTGCTTATATTTTTATTGGCTTTGTTTAATTTCTGTTTTTTTTTTGGGTTTTGAACCATGTAATAATCTCTCAATATCTTATCTTAATATACAATCAATTTAAGTTCAAATAGTTACAATTTGTGATTAGACTCTAGGTTCATGATGGGTGTTTGGAAATTTGGAACCGGAACAATAGTATGTTGATAACCTATATCTAGAAAATAAGTCTTATTCGAAATCAACTTCAAATTCGATTTAGATTCTGGTTTCGGTTTGGGTTTAAGTTTTCAATTAATTTAATAAAAGTTTTTATAGGAGCGAATTATGTTTAGTCTGTTTTTAATCAATAAATTAAATTAAAATAATTAACAAAATTAATTTTTTTAATATTAAAAGATTAGTAATGAATAATATAGTGAAATTTATGTAAGTATCAATTATTTTTGGTCACTCAATCAACTATAATATTTGGTATTTTGATGGTCTATAAAATAAATTTAACAATAACAAATAAAATTGCATAATCAAAACTCAAAATAGATTCTCTTTAGTAAACCTTTTACTGAATTCTTTTAAATCTTTCTTAATTATTTGGAAGAGATACTTTATTTTTTGCATACCTAATATTGTATTTGGATATACAAAATATTAATTTATTCTATGTTATACTATGCCAAACATTTATACCATAAAATAAAATTGAGATATATGCGTTCTTTTAATGATATATATCAAGATAGCAACAAAAATAGTACAAAATTTGTACACAACTCTATAAGGTAATTGTTGCATTGTTAACCAAAAGAATAATAATAATTTCTTTTTTTCCAATTTAGAATGACTCGGTGCTTAACTTGATCGAATAATATTAAGATAAAAAATATAAAAACAAGATTTATGAGCTGGTAACAAAAAGTAATATAGAGAACATTTTGCCATCAACAAAAAGTAATATAGATTACATGGAGTAGTTTACTGTTTTTCCTTCAACTTCATTTTGAAAAAGCAGATAATCTAACCATGACCAAGTGCAACCTTCACAAATCTTCTTCCAGGACTATCATCCTTGTATGAATCTTGCAATCCCAGACTTTATTGTCATTCTCCATTTTTTGGTGGTTGACGAGCATAAAAGTTTTGTCAACAACATATGGTGGTAGATTGTAAATATTGTCATTTGTGTATGTTTTTTTATAAAATATTCTACACATTGTGATTTACATTAAAATTGGTGAAATTCTCAGATTTTTGAGAAGTAATTGCTTAAACATATATAGAAGTTGCAAGACTCAACAACATCCACCTTATGAAAACATTTTACAAGAATAATAATAATTTTGGCACGCTTAAATTCTTTGAATTTTTATTTTTTTATTTTTTTTGTTAATATTGGATTACAACAGGGCGACCTATTATTTAAAATATTTGTTGGATCTTTGAAATAATTTTATNTTAAAATATTTGTTGGATCTTTGAAATAATTTTATTTAAAAAAATATTTGAGCATAAAGATCTGAATCAAATTGATCATAAATTATATATATATATGATTTGAATGATTTGATTTTTACTTTCCATTCCGTTTATTGTTTCCATAAGTATCTTAGAAAATTAATCATAGCCGTCTGTTCTCAATAGTTGATTAAAATCTTGAAATATTAATCTTAGTCATATATTAACAATAGTTCAATTAAAATCTTATCCAACTTAATTACTTTCCCAAATTATCATATAAGAAAATCATGAGTAATTGATTGGCAATTCATTATATTGAACGACTCGATCTATAACATAATTAATTAATTTTTTATACGAAAGTATATAATCATATAATACAAGAATACGAAAATTCAAATTTGAAAAATCAAAATATCTTACAAATGGAAAAGTGTATTTGATAGTGAATTAAACTTCTAAATCTATGGCTTTCTCTGCACGAATTCAATTTAGGAAATCACATAATTCTGCATAATATTATTAGAAATTTTAGTGAAATTTTGAGATATAAATGAATTTTTAGCGATTCATGTTGACAATCTTACAAATGCTTACAAAATGATCAAAAGAATAAGTTCAAACTTGGGCTCAAACTTGGGCTCAAGCCCATATTGAAAGTTTAGCCCATAGATGTATTCGAGTACCATCCACCGTTTAAGTTACAAGACCATAAAACTCAAAACCTAGCCACCGTGGGGTTTATGCTCGTGCTTGCCGGAAAAACTTCAGAGCACATTTTTAATCCCGGAATGTTTTATATTTAAAAGGATTTTATATTCCGGAGCTGTTTTTAGTTGTATTTCAATGGCTGCTTCTAGATTATGTTCCGCGGCGGCGATTGCTGCTGCGTTTACTTCAATGTCGATGTCACAGAATCGCGTTTACGCTGACTCGAGATGGCGTTTTCCTTTCTACTCTTCTGCGCCTCCGTCAGAAGAATCTCCAAATGATCAGTCTTCATGGAATTCTAAGCCGGAGTCAGATGAGCCGAAAGAATCTGGTGGTTTTGATCCTGAGTCGTTGGAAAGAGGTGCTAAGGCTCTTCGTGAAATCAACAGTTCTCCTCATTCGAAACAGGTTTCGAGAAATTAATAGCTATAGAGTCGTTGTTTGTTTGTGTTAAATTGGTGCTTACATGTTGTTGTGTTCACCAGGTATTTGATTTAATGAGAAAGCAGGAGAAAACTCGATTGGCTGAATTAGAGGCTGAGAAATTTCACAATGAAGCTATTCAAGCACATAAGGACATTGTGAGTAATTTGCTCCTCCTTGCGAATTTCTTTCTACTGCAAATGTGAGCTTTTAACTGATTCATTGGGGTTGATTTGGCAGGAAAGACAGCGGAAATTGGCTGAGGATCAGAGAAATCTAGTGCAGCAACAGGCACAAGCTAAAGCTCAAAATCTACGATATGAAGATGAATTGGCAAGGAAACGACAACAGGTACTTTTTTAGAAAGAGTTTGCGAACCTATGTTTAACAGTTTAAGGATTGTCCTTGTGTGCTCTCATATGGCCAACTATTACTGAGAAGAAGTCTCTGACTTGTAAATTTTGCAGACAGATCATGAAGCTCAGAGGCGGCATAATGTTGAATTGGTTAAGATGCAAGAGGAGTCTTCTGTACGGAAAGAGAAAGCAAGAATGGCCTCGGAAGAACAGATTCAAGCACAGCAACGCCAGACTGAGAAAGAGAGAGCTGAACTTGAGCGAGAAACGATTCGTGTCAAAGCTATGGCTGAGGCTGAAGCGCGAGCTCATGAAGCCAAACTTACCGAGGAGCAGAATAGAAGAATGCTTCTTGATAAGATAAATGGTGAAAGGGAGAAATGGCTTGCAGCAATCAACACAACCTTCAGTCACATTGAAGGTATATAACTTATAAGTATACACATTGAAGGTATTCCTTAGATATACACATCTTGTTATGTTTGGATTCTCTTAAGTGTATAAGTTGTCCCTTATTTTTATGGTTCCTTTGATTGTTTTCAAATTAAATAATCGTCGGAGAAATGTTTTTGTATTGAAACTTGACAGGGGGGGTCAGGGCCTTATTAACTGATCGAAATAAGTTGATTATGACTGTTGGAGGAGCTACAGCATTAGCTGCCGGAGTTTACACAACTCGGTATGCATTTCCTAACTACATCACTTATTTTTCATATACAAAAAACCTTTGTAGCTGTGATTTAAGAAGCCTAATGTAAATTTCTTACATGGTTCTTTTATGACAACAGAGAGGGTGCTAGGGTTACTTGGGGTTATATTAACCGGATACTTGGGCAGCCATCGCTTATACGAGAATCTTCCATGAGTAGATTTCCATGGGCAGGCTCAGTGTCTCAATTTAAGAACAAGATTCCTAAAATTAGCACAGTTGCAGGGGCAGCAACATCTGCAGAAGTAGTAAACCCCCTTGACAATGTAATTCTCCATCCTTTGTTGAAGAAGAGAATTGAGCATCTAGCTAGAGCCACAGCAAATACCAAGTCCCATCAAGCCCCTTTCCGCAACATGATGTTTTATGGCCCTCCTGGTACCGGTAAAACTATGGTGGCAAGAGAGATTGCTCGGAAGTCGGTGAGCTATTAGTTTCCCTATCCTTAGTCTATATTCGTTGTTATCTGTACGCAACTACAAACATCAGCCATCTTCATGAATCTAGAGTAGATTGACCAATACATGCCTCACTCTTATTTACACTCTTAACTTTATTTTGCTGCAGGGTCTCGATTATGCTATGATGACAGGAGGAGATGTTGCCCCTCTGGGTCCACAGGCTGTTACAAAAATTCACCAGATATTCGATTGGGCTAAGAAATCAAACAAAGGTTTACTGCTTTTCATTGATGAAGCCGATGCTTTCCTATGCGAGTAAGATGCTCTCACCTCTTTTCTAAAGCCTTTTGATTTACTAGTGTTCTCATCTAATAGAATAGTTTGAATCATAACATACTCGGATTGCAGTTTTTACCATCACAATGGCAGAATGTAGTATAGTCGAGTATCCACTGAATACTCCTTACCATAGCTCAATATAAGTTTTGGTTGATAGTTATTAAACTCTTGTTACCTAATTGCAGGCGTAACAGCACTTACATGAGCGAGGCTCAGCGCAGTGCTCTGAACGCATTGCTCTTCCGAACTGGTGATCAGTCCCGAGACATAGTTCTTGTCCTAGCCACAAACAGACCTGGTGATCTCGACAGCGCAGTCACTGACAGAATCGATGAAGTTATCGAATTTCCTCTCCCTGGTGAAGAAGAACGCTTCAAGCTCCTCAAACTCTATCTCAACAAGTACCTTACCAGTGAAGACAACAACGATAACAAAGACAAATCCCTCTTTAAATGGAGCAATTTGTTCAAAAAGCAGTCACAGAATATCACCGTTAAAGGAGATCTAACAGATCAAGTGATCAGAAACGCCGCTAAGAAGACAGAAGGCTTTTCTGGTCGTGAGATTGCTAAGCTGGTAGCTGGTGTTCAAGCTGCAGTGTACGGAAGACCAGATTGTGTCTTGGATTCACAGCTTTTTGAAGAAATTGTGAAGTATAAAATCGATGAGCATCATCAAAGAATCAGACTTTCCACTGAAGGCGATATATCATTCGCGTAGTTTTCTTTGTATGGTTATCTCTTAACCAATATATTCTTCTATATAAAGAAATGAAATACTGACATTTTTTGAGTGACCGGTTCAATTTCGGTCCTGATTTTAAATTTAGGCTTAACCATTCCGGTTTAGCATATTTCTTCAGAAATGTGTGACCTCTCGTCTTATTGGTTAACGAGGGACATGCGCTCAACCGTTTAATAGTTCGGACACGTAACCTCGTGAAAAAGGACAAAACCGCATCCTTGGTCGCCACGTAACCTAGTTAAAAACACGTGGCGAACAGTAAACGCTTTTCGGAAAAACCTCTGGTCTTGGTTTTGGACCTTTTTTCTATAATATAACTTCCGAGGACATTGGAACTACAATCAAAACAATTTCAAATACAAAAATTGGTCAAAAGCAAATTCAAAGGAGTTTAATCCGTAGTCACGATGGTGAGAGGAAGAACGGTATCGGTATTGCTTGTTGTAGTTGTGGTACTGACATGGCAAGATGGGATATTGGCGAATTGGGCAGAGACGACGGCGAAGGACGTCAAAAACGCCGCGGAATCGGTGAAGAAAACGGTTAAAGAGACTGTTGGTAAGCCTGAAGAGAAGACCAATTCATGGACTGGTTGGATCTCTGATAAAGTTGGCATGTAAGTAATTGCTTAAACATCACGTTGATTCAGTTTTGTTTACAATGTCTCTTTTGATCATAACTAAGTACGTGTTTTGACTTTTGTGAGATTGGTAATGTAATCTTAGAGTTGTTTATGTATTTGTTTGTATTTGGCTGTAAAATGTGAGGAACGTTTGAGTTATTATGTTAAGTGGATTTGGTAGGAAGAAAGAGGAAAAAGGAATGTATGAAAATACTAAAGACGAAGCAGGAAAAGCAGCCCGGGCCGCTTATGATAAAGCACAAGACATCAAAGACTCTGCTTACGACAATGCAGGTCATGCCAAAGATTTTGCCGAGAACAAGGCACAATATGCAAAGGATTTTGCTTATGAGAACGCAGGCAATGCAAAGGACATGGCCTATGAGATGACTGGAAATGCGAAGGACATTGCCTATGAAAAGGTAGGTAATGCAAAGGACATGGCCTATGAGATGACGGGCAATGCGAAGGATATGGCGTATGAGAAGGCAGGCATTGCAAAAGACATGGCTTATGAACAAGCGGGAATTGCAAAGCACATGGCCCATGAAAAAGCGGGATATGCTTATGAAAATGCAGAGAAAATGATGGACTTTGGCTATGATAAGGTTGGTGATGCAAAGGATGTGGCCTATGAAAAGGCTGGTAAGGCAAAGCACATAGCCTATGAACAAACAAGCAATGCCAAGGATGTGGCTTATGAGAAGGCGGGTAATGCCAAGGACGTGGCTTATGAACAAGCAGGCTATGCCAAGGACATGGCTTACGAGAAGGCGGGTAATGCCAAGGACAAGGCTTATGAGAAGGCTACTAGTGCGAAGGATATGGCCTATGACAAGTCGGACTATGCGAAGGATATGGCCTACAAGGAGGCAGGCTATACTAAAAACATGGCTTACGAGAAGGCGGGGCAAGCGAAGGATTTTGCCTATGATAAAGCAAGCGTCGCCAAGGATATGGCGTACGAGAAAGCAGGAAATGCTAAGGACGTAGCTTATGAAGAGGCCGGAAATGCGAAGGGCATGGCCTATCATAAGATGGGATCTGCGTATGACAGTGCGCAAAAGGCAAAGGATTCTGGTTATGAGAAAGCTAGTGAGGCCAAAGACTTTGCATACAAAAAGGCTGGCGATGCGAAAGACAAAGCTTACGAAAAGGCACAAGACGCAAAAGACTTTGCATATGAGAAAGCTGGTACTGGCTACGACAAAGCCGGTGATGTGATTAGAATGGCAACGGACAAGAGCAGTGAAGCTTATGAAGAAGCTAAAGAGAAATCAAAGAGTGCTAAAGACAAAGCAACAGAAGCAATGGATGATTCAGTTGAGAAATCACACAAAGCTAAAGATGGAGCAAGTAGAAGTCTCGAAGAAGCACTTGAAAAGGTTGGTGAGAAATACGGTGCAGCAAAAGAAACCACTAAGAAAGCTTATGAAACCGCAAAGGAAAAGGTTTCTCAAGTTGCAGGAGATTTAAGAGACCGTTATGCTGAACTCTAAACTCAATTTGTTAAATACTTCTGAATCTAAAATCAAATGTAAACACAAAGTCTTAAAGAGTAGTAACAAATAGTATATATAAATTAAGTTCTCTTACAAATCTTTCTTCTTAGCTGCTTGCTTATTGTTGTGCATCCAAACTTTAAACACTTGTCTTTTCACATTAATCTCACGACAAAACCGATTCACTTCATCATCTTCTTGCTTTGTCATTCTCCAACCAATCTTCTCTGCAAACTCCATCATTTTGTCCTTTTGTTCTTGATTAAACTTTGTCCTAAACCGTTTCTTAGGATGGTACTGATGATGAAACTGATCAACTCCATTACTAAAAGTTTGATGAAACTTGTTGAGATCCTCCGTTGATGATTCCGCCGGACCACCACCACCACCACCAAAGCTCATCATAATCGGAGACACGTGTCGATTAACGACTGGTCTTTGAGAATGTCCAAAGCTATTGAAATTAACAACAAACAAACCATCGATCTCTTTTCTATGAAAGCTTCTGTGACAATCACAAGCTGCACAAAGAAGAGATTCCGTTGTTCCTTCTTCACCGGACGGCATAAACTCGCCGCAACCATCAATCACATGTCCACCGGAGCTAGCCGCATGATTCTTTTGACATTCTTTATACTTAACCTTTCTCGGTGAAGTAGCTTGAGGTCTAACGTATGATCTTGGAGCAGGAACTATAGAAATTGGATTAAGATCCGGATCCGGATCCGGAACCAAGTCCGACCCATTTCTTTTGGGTTTCTCTTTGTCGGTGGTTTGGAGGCAAAGACGATGATCTGAAGCTGATGATTTTTGTTTTGTAATCTCCAAGTTCTCATCTTTCTTCTCTCTAACTTCCATCTCTTCTGATAATAGAAACCCTAATTTTTGGAACTTTTTTGCTTTAAACAAAGATTAAAACTTTATCTAATCACTCTCTTAAAGGAACAAAACCCAAAGCTAATTTGATTAAAGAAATCATCATAGATTAGCTTATAGATAATGAAGATGATGATAAGTAATCAATCTCTTCTCAAAGTTTCAAACCTTTTAAATTGTTGACTTTGACTTTGCTTCGTGATATAGCCCACCAACACCTACTAAAGATTAGTCTCTCAAGTCTACAAGCAAATTAAAATTAATAAAAATTTGATCTTTAAACTACATTTAAGAAGTGACTAAACCCAGCAAAGAAAAGGTTTTTAGAGAGAGAGAGAAAGAGACAAGACAGAAATGGTACTTTCTAGAGAGAGAAAGAGAGAGTTTCTGTTTCCTATTGCCCATCAATTTTCGAGATGAAGAAATGGGAGAGCAAGTGGGTTTGGTTTGTGCCAATAATAATACAGTCCACTCAGAAATAAGAGATGGAGAGAGAAAGTAAAACGTGGACTTGTAGCAGACAATGCCACGTTGTTTTCTCTTATTATCATACAGTGTCCACACATTGGTTGCCATATTGATTGATTAATTATCTTTTGTCTATATTTTGGGTCAAAGATATTGTGTAATTTTCGAATATTTGCAGGTTAAACAACCAATTTTGTTTATGTATCACTTACTATTATATAACCAACTAGTTTATGTATGACTTATTATAAAAATTTTGTGTAAATAATATTTTTATCGATAAAGTTTGGTTTATAGCAAATCCCATAAATTCTTAACAATATCATGTAAAGAAAAAATCAAATTTGGGTGACAAAGATAACAAATATGCCACTCAACTACTTAAACAAACATATTTCTGCATATAAAAAAACTTGTAATTTATTTTTAATCTACAAGAGTTAAATGCATATTTTTTACATTAATTTTAAATGGAAGTTTAATTTTAGAAAATCATGTAGATGTATTATAGAATTTGGAATTTAGATGTGTGAGCTATAGCTTAGACATTATCTAACTAACTATTGACAAAAAAAAATTGTTTTGTTAAACCCCTAAAATATCCAATATGCTAAAAATAATTTATATAATTATTTTGTTTTGTTAGAAAATATTAAAAGCAAATCCTTGAAATTCTTCGAAAACATATCTCTTAGGGAAAATTAAAACTGAGTAGCAGTCTAGTTGCATATTAAAGGTTATAAAAACACAGTAAACGACATTGTTTTGGGCAGTTTCGTGTTACAGAATGCAACCCCTAGGGTTCAGAAAACTTTGCTATTCTGAGAGACCCAGGAAAAGACTTGGAAGTGACGAATCTCTGTAAAAGTGTGAAGCAATTAATATATAATTTCGACAGAAGAAAGACGACGAATAATGTTCCACATGACACATATATAATGGGTATAAACATAAGTATTTAATTTTAAAACATTTTAATGTTCAAAAGAAAGTAATGTAAACATTTTTCTAACGATCTTAAATATATCACGAAGAATGAAATAAATGTGTGTAATGTAGAAAGTATAGCAGCCTTTGAAAGATATATGAGCAAAATTAGTGATAGAAATGAGTAGTATTAGAGGGGATTTTTTCCAAACTTTTAATGTGGGATAATTTTTCTAATATGGGTTTCTAATTCAAAATCAATTGGTAATGAGTAGAGAGGTTCATATCTTATATATACCAGAGATGATCCTTTCCAACTTCCGATGTGGGATAATATTCCTTAATACGCCCATTCGAGATGATGGTTTTTTGGCCATTAATCTCGTATGTTCAAGGATGGATCGACGACACCGATATTGGGCATGAGTTGTCGATAATTGGACCAACTTTGGGTCTAATCGGTTGGATAGTGTGGATCGTGGGCTCTGATACTATATTAGAATATGGACTTCCAATTCAAAATCAATTGGCAATGAGTGGAAAGGTCCATATCTTATATATACTAGAGAGGATCCCTTCCAACTTCCGATGTGGGATAATATTCCCTAATAAGTATAAGGGATTAATCACTCCGGTTTCTAACTAGATAGTACAAAAATTTGATGGAAATTAATGACTTCTGACAAATAAAATTGTCAGAAATAATGATATAAAAATTGTGGAAATTTGTCTGAAATACGTCACAATAAATAACTGTTACTTAAACCGTCAAGACCGTTGAATATTTGTCGAAATACTCAATATTTTTTCAACAAATGTAATAATCATTTTCAGTAACTTATAATGTATATAATTTGTCAGAATCCATTAATTATTTTTGACGGTTTTCTATGGAAAAAACTTACATTTAAGTGAGTAATTCATCTCCGCTATCTCAGAGTTTTCGATGGATTTAAAGGCCTCCGAAATTCCCCCAAGCATATCACCAATTCTTATAATAAACTACTATTATTTTAATATATGACTCCATTTGATTTGATTTTACAATTAGCAATATATAGCTATCTTGTGTTTTTTTTCTTTTGTCAACTTTACTTTTATAATTAAATTGATAAAACTTAATCTATAGTCAAAGTTCATATCCTAAAATCTTTTTTTTCTTCTTTCTCTTTGTATTAAGGAAGAATCGAACATCGGTGCCTAAAGCTTTATAAAGTAATTATTACCACTTAACCATCCCCAGCAATTTTGTTTATAAATAAGAAATAGAATTTTGGAACAAACACTGTTCTTAGACGTGGTTAATTTCACAAAGAGCCAAACGATCTGGAGACCATGATAAAGAAGAAAACAAGAAAGATTGTGTTGCTGGAAAATGATGATGACATAAAGGATTATTATGATTAATGTTAAATAAACAAGTATGTTAAATTGTGAATGTAAGTCTAGATACATGTAATATGAATGGCTCATGTGCGACATGTCCCCTCCCATATGCTCTTCCTCTCGGCCGCACGTTCGGAGAAATCTAACTCGAATTTTCACAATTATAAACTATACTAGTACTGTCCTTTAATTTGGACAAAACCAAATTATTAATATTTTTAGATTCTTGATTTGTTATAATACATTTTTTAAAATAATTTTATACAAAAATTTAGAAGGGAAGATGAAAAAGAATATTTTTGGATAATATATAGTTCCCCGCATATCATTGGATGATATAAGTTCGGTGCAATCTTCATTTTTTATATTCCAAATTAAAAATATAACTAAAAATAAAATGAGAAAGAAAATTCATTTTACAAAAAAAAAGAGAAATAATGTTTTTTTTTGCCACTTTACTAAATAGTGTTTTTAGTATTTGTTTTTCGCTAAAAGAGTTTCATTTGGGCTCATTTTCAGTTTATTGTTTAAATGATCTACAAGTTTGGATATCCACGAAGTGTTTTATTTTAAAGATTTAGCATGTAACACAACAATGACTACAATAGATTCTAAACTCATATCCTTTCATTTTTTATTATCAAATTGTTTGGATAACCTATTTCATCTTCTTGTACTGAATAATTAGAGTACATATTCATTTATACACTCAAACATATTTCATTTTCTTTTCATGAACAGAATTAGAGTACATATTCATTCATTTACTCACCTAAAAATGAATAAAGTAAATATACATTGTTTTTGAGATTTAGTTTACATCCACAACGTATATTTAAAAAAAAAAAAGAATTCCTATCAATATAAATATGAAAAAACCAAGATGTAGAATATTGGCGAAATTATATATGATTCTATGAAAGATGCGAGATTCATGAAATTAAACCTCTTACTTGATGGTATGTGGTCGTTAATCTAATGGTATGTGGTAAGTCTATAAAAAGGTAGGTATATTTGCATATCCAGGGATCAAATCTTGCTACTTACATTATGACAGAATTTAGCTAATGGCCGGTTAGTTGTGACTCAATATTGACGAAAAAAAACTTGTAGTTAGAATATAAAAATAAGTTGTTTATAGCTTAACTTTTGTTTTTCGTAAGATACTATACTAAAATGGTTTTTGATTTTAATTTTATTTTGACTTTGTATGGTTTTATTTATTTAATTTACTAACATTTTCAACATTTCTATAAACATACTTATACCATATATGTGCTCATATATTTTGAAGTTAATGTTTCTCAAGTGGTTTCTAATGGAATAGACCACAATAGTTTCATTGGTAGTACTAGGACTATTGTTTGTAACAAGTTTTGTTAAAACATCAATATGACTACATGTCAAAGAAGTATGTTTGAATGAGAAATTGAGGTGCATTTGGAATATATTATTTGGGCTAATAAACCTAAAGATTATTTTTATCTCTTAAAATGTAGTTAAGTCATAATGTTGAAAAATTCAACAATTATATTTCTTTCAGTTGTAAATTGTGTAACAACAAAAGAAGTCATGAAATAAATGACTTAAATGTTGAGAATAAATTCTCGTAACTCCTCTTTAATTATTATTATGTTAAGTATTTGGTTATATAACCAAATGATTCAGCTTCTCATTTAGAGGATGACAATTACTTCATCTTTTTCACTTTATAAGGGGTTCTAAGAAAAAAATTTGTTTCATATTATAAGGTGTTTGGCTTATTTTTATGCACAATTAAATGCAATTAATTTATGACTTTTAAAATTTTGCAGTCTCTAATATGATTGGTAGAATTCTATTAATTTTAAATATAAAATAATTTAATTGATCTAAATTTAAATTTCTAAATCTGCGTGTCTTTAACTAACAAGTCTTATAATATGAAATAGAGGGAGTACAACATTTTGTGAAATTACACAAGATCACAATTCTCTTCATCTCTTTTTTTTCTATTGAGTTTGAGGGTACAACATGGTTCTAGAGTTTATTAACTCTTATTTTCAAGTGCTGCGAGATGAGGGAAACTGAAATGATTTATCATGGGATTCTTTAACGTATTAAACCGGCACACTACGGACGTTAAAAAAATTAAGGATTGAGATTTTTTCTCGACTCTACTTTATTTTCGATAACGATTATGTCATGGTATCTAAGTTGTATTTTTTTTTTATATTCTTAAATATTTATCTTTTACGATTCAAGAGTGTGTCTATCATAATAAATTCATGTCCTTTAAGTTTTTGTTTTATAACTAAAATTATATTATATTGACTTAGTAAGATTACAAAGATCCAAAAACGATAGATTATATAGCTATAGAGAACATATAACAAGTTTTATAGCATCAACTTTAGTCCTTGTTGATATCGTTTTCTCCACTCTCCAGGGCTAGGAATTAAGTTTTCTGTAACCTAGTTGACCACAACTTCGACATTCACAATTAAACCAACTCGACCATTGATATTGATCCCCTCTCAGCCACTCTTATAGAAAAGGTTTATCAACCAAAACTTATTTTTTGGATAATTGGTTTTCTCAACCAAAATCTTAACTTCACATCTGTGTAAAGTCAAGCCAAGGTTTGTACGATAACATAGACACACCGATATCTGAGGCAATTCATTTATTGCCCTCGATAGGATACAATTGGTTAGGTATATTCTTAAAGATAACAGGACACACAAGTCGTAATAATGTTTCAGGCACCAAACTGAAACACACATTATCCTCACTAAATAATCCATTTACGGGCCGATATACGAAAAAAAAAAAAAAGAAGAGGATTCTCTAACTTTTGTAAATGATCATAAGTATGTATACTCTAGAAGCATAATATTTTCTTAATGAATTTAAATTTAATTGGTTAGAGAATCTCTTTCGAACTTTTGCTTTTTTAAACTTGTCGGCAATGACAAGTTGTCATGGAGCAATTTCCGAGTAATCAGATAAGAAAAAAAACATTTAAAAAAACTAGTATTATATAGTATTGTTATAGTAGTATTAATCTGTTTCAGTCATACTTATTTAATAGACTTATAGAATGTTTATGGTAATGCAAGGAGAACTTGTTCATAAATAAGCCACGTGGCAATTGCCCAGCCTTTTGTCTTGCACTCTTTGACTGAGTGTGTTATTAATTGCTTTGGTTATATGGTTTGTGGCCCACTCATTATTGTTTTTTGTTTCCTTCTCAATTCAACTTTTGTATTTTTGGCCGTCCTGTGAATGAACATGTTGCTCTTCATAAAGGTTTAGATTTGTTTTACTTAACAAAATCTTTACACAATCGAATCTATTGGAAACAATATGACATAGATTCATGATGGTTAAAGTTGGGAAGTGGATAGATTACAAGTCATGTATTGTTTTCTATGTAAAGTTTGTATATCGAATGAATAAGTCTTGATTGGTAAGGTTTTTTGTTGAGCATAAAGTTCTTGTAGGGACCAATCATATTTGTCTATTTTAAATTCTTCAAATATGATTGGTTCCTACAATAGCATTATACTCAACAAAAAGTATTACCAATCAAGGCCTTAGTCTAGTATTTTTTTCCGAGAATAAAGATAATATTTTAAATTCATTTAAAATAAGTTATTTTTGTTTTAAATATGGTATTATCAACCGATGGTTCTGAATATTAGAAAAGACTATGAGTGAAAAATTCAGAATTCTTTTGATTTATTAAATAAATAAAAAGTCATCAACGATTTTGTTTTAGTCTGGTTCTATCAAAGATTTTATATGGCTTTTCGACAGATTATCTAATTTTACTAGTCTGAAATTTCTGATATAAACCACTTCTGCAAGAATCTCATTCGATTTTTTATACTTTTTTAAAGTAGTAGACGTATGATTTATCAAGCAATTTACTTTACGAATTCTTTTGTCATTATGTCCAAATTAATTCACTTTAATTTTGGCTTTGTCAAGATTCGTTTAATAATACTTTTAGGTTTTCTCACGAGAAGAATCGGATAGAAAATTAGAAAATACATTGACTAAACTTGATATGTTTTTTGACCCAATAACACTAATTATTTAGTAACTGGATCATCATGAATATTAGACCAAATAAATAGAGAATGTCATTCTGATATTTAATCTGATTCATAATACAAAAGTGACAAAAGATTGCAAAACAATCTTAAAAGTTACTATAATATTTCAGTGAACCATTTATATTATATTAAGAAATATTTGAGGTTACATAAGTTTTGAGACATAAAAAAAACTAAAACCAAAAAACTTAGTTAACATGAATGGATTTATTTAATGCTGATCTGAGTATCATATTATTCGATTTGCATCAAATTTAGCTTTTGAGGTAAATTGAAGGAAGAAACTTTTTGAGACGTCGATTACAGACAGAAGGCCTCTTCAAATTTTCTAAGTGACCTGCTTTCTTAATACTGTCCACGGTTGTACTTTCCCCTAATTGCCTATAAAACATAATTGGCATTTGTGAGAATATATATATATATATATATATATATATATATTTATATTGTCAACATTACTTATTCTTTTAATTAATAAGATCGACAAAAGCCTAATTCATACCTAAATTACTCCCACTAGAACTGGTGGGATTTGAACCCCCATCTGGTACCAACCTAGATCTAAGGCAAGTCAACTGGGCCACCTGCTTCTTAGCTAAGAGAATATATTTTATATACACTGATCATAATATATAAGTAACAAATTCAATAAAAATGAACAAATACAGTATGGAAACTTACTCTTTCATGGTCTAATTGGCAAATTTAATGTTGAAAAGTTTATCGTTTTCGCCCCACAAAAGATGTATTTTCTACATACCAATTGAAAAAAGAAATCAATTAAGTTGTATAATTTTGTAGTGTCTTGTAAACGTACGTTACATAAGCAATTACTCAAAAACTTTACTTTTTATTTTCATTTTTAGTTAGAAGTTTCAAAATAACATTTTTGTTGTTAATAACATTTTACATGATTGATTAAAAATAACATATCATTAAGGATAACATTTTAGATGATAATATATTTAAAAATGAGACAAACCTTTATTACTAGAAGGTCAATTCTCCGTATGTTTTTAGATAATAACAATTAAAATATATTGTTTCCGGAGGAAAGTTGTTGAAATATCACATTAAAGTCCCTTTTCTTTTTGTGAAAAAATTAACTAATATAACCTATTTTATTTTACATATTACTAGGATAACCTCTTTTTTTTTTAAATTATTTAGATAACCTACTTTTTTCAAATATACTTATTTTGCCCTATACTTAAAAAATAGAAATATTCATCAGCCAAATCACGTTCTCTGTTTCAATTTCTCCAGATTCAAAAATACTTTTCTCTGTTCTAGTTTAAATTCTGATGTAGGTTAGAATTGAAGGTGATTCAGTAATCTGCTGCATATTCAGGTTAGTTTTTACTTAATTTAGGTTATTCTCAAACATAATTTGAGTTTTTTATTTGAATTTTCAATTCCTAGCACTTACAATCATGTATGAATCCCCTGTTGTCGATTTTCTGGAAATTTTTTGTGAAACCAGTTGATCGATCGGTCTGATCAACGACCGATCGATCTGATTAATTTTTTTTAGAAGGAGACTGATCAGTCTAAGGTTGTACCGATCGGTTTGGTTTTAGTTGTCATGTCAATGAGATCAATTTTTTCCAGACTTAATGAGATCAATCGATTTACGCATAAACACAAGCTTTTATGTCAATTACGTTCGTGAACAGACTAAACGAGACCAATCGATCCATTTAATTTATGTATTATTTGTTAACAGATCTAACGGGATCGATCGGTCAGTATAGAGATCGATCGTTCTTATATGTTCAAGTATACAATTTGGTCACAGAACAAACAAGATTGATTGATCTCATCATGGATCGATCGGTCTGTCTAATGATCGATCAATCCGTTCACCTTTTCTTTGATATAAAACAGACCAATCGATCCATGAATTTTTTTTTTGGTTCATTTGATCGGTCTACACACCGAGTAATCGATCCTAAATTATAATTTTCCTCGTAGGATGAATACTCAGAAGAGCAATGAGTTAGGATTACCGTAACGACTTTTTACTGTTGGTACTGAGCCAGAATTCAAAAAATTTATTAATTATCATTGCAAGCACTGACGAGCAAATATCCGAAGCATTATAAAAAAAAACGGAAAAGATCAGACCGATCGGTCTGGACTTCGAGAAAAAAAAGACCAAAACAAAAAAACATAGATCGATCGGTCTACACCCAAACCGATCGGTCTAAACCCAAACCGATCGATCGAAGCATCCCAAAAAAAAATATTCCAAGTCTGCCAGATTTCCGGCAGACTTGCAGAAAGTCTGCCAGAACTTTGGTAGATTTGCAGGAAGTCTGCCAGAACTTTGGCAGACTTACAGGAAATCTGACAGAACTAAAAACTTTAGAAAACAAAACCTAAAAACTGAAAATCCGTAGGCAACGAATCTTGAGTGATGGAACTAAAATCTTATGTTTGTTTTACCATAATTTTGAAATTATTGAGAAAAGAGAAGTTATCTTTAGTTTATATACTTTTAAAAGAGAAGAGAATATTCATTTTGAATACCTAGAATAATTCTATTTTTGATTAAGCTTATTCAAGTCTTTCCAAATTATCTACCAACATTAATTTTTTTTAATAAAAAAATACAATTTCTTTTCTGTTTTGAAAAAAGGCACAATGGTAATTAATAATAGTTGAGAAAAAAGTGGGTTATATAAGTAGTTTAAAAAAAAGTAGGTTCTTTAAGTAATATATAAAATAAAGTGGATTATCATAGTAAATTTTTTTTTTTTATAAATTTTTTTTTTTTGCTGGGAAGGTGACTACATTTTTCAGAAAAATAGATACATATCTCAGATACAAAAACGTAATCGTGACTACATTTCCAGAAAAGTAGATAAATATCTCAGATACAAAAACATAATCATGACTACATTTTCTAGAAAAGTAGATAAATATCGTAGATACAAAAACGTAATCATTCCTTCAGTTTTTCTTTCACCCTGATGGTCTTGAAACTGACGACTTACTCTTCATCCTTAACACTCTATCATCCAGAGACTCATAGTATACTAGTATGAGATCGACAATCTTCTCCATTCTTCTATCCGATTACCCACATTGTAAATATTTCCATCCAGCCGTTTCTCCAAAACTTGCAGAACTTCATAAATATTCCCATTGCTAATATCCACATTGTGTGCAATGCTAATGCCCACTTGACGATCTGTACTCTTATTCCCAAATAAACCAAACGCAAAGCATGTTAGTGAAACCACTGCTATAACTTAGCCAACAAATGCATAAGCAATAGCATCTTAGGCTTCAAATGCATATGGAGCAGAAATTGATGCTAATGGTGTTCTCATAATCATCGAAATGAGTTCTGTGGGTACTGGTTCTATAAAACATGACTAACCTAATTCAGACTCTAGCAAACTCTAGGGATTCTTCACACCATATAACGGTTTAAAGAAAGACAAATCACGAAAATAGTGATCTTCTGCATTCTGTCTGTCAGTGAATCATACATGTCTAATCCTATTGTCCCTTTTTCAATTCCAGACTTCCTATTCTCTTCTTCTAAGATCTCAACTCTTTTTACCAAGAGATTCAATATCTCTGAGTCCCTATTTTCTCAATTTTGTACGTGCTAATTTCTTCTCCTAAGATCTCAACTCTTTTTACCAAGAGATTCAATTTCTCTGAATCAATCTATTCAAAGTTCCTAATGTTATAGTTTATGAACTTTTTTTTTTCATACTTCAATTCGTTTTTGGCAAAGAAATGTGTCATTTTCTTGGCAATAGCTTTATCTCAGTTATTTGGAAAATCATTCTTCCTTAAACTAGACATTGTGTTTTCTACAAAATCACATTTAAAAGATTCTGAAAATTTTTTGAAGATTTCAAAGGAATAACAAAATTTTCATGAGAATAATGGTACATGAAATGCACATATCATAAAGTCATCTCCATATGTAGCATTCCAATAACCATTTATTATCTTTAGGAACTGAAATGTCTCATAGGTATTTAAGTTCCAACAAATTATTCTTTAAATTCGAAGTGGACTATAAGAAATTGGAGAATGATGGATACAATTCCACTAGGTTAATAATAACTAGAAATCCTTCTAGACAAAGACACTATGTTGAACAAATAATGTCCATTAACATACTCTCTTGAAGTCAATGAACCTACACTTACGGTAATATAATTTATCGTGTTTGATATTTTAAATTTATAAATTTAGATTACATTCAATTATTTTGTTATGTTTATTCATGTCGATTTGAGTTTTGGAAAATATGTCAAAGCTATACAGTAAATTTTACTCATTGTTATACATGTTGCTATGAGAAATAAGCTTTAGGCTATCGTACATTTGTTGTATGCATATAAAAGTGACCAATTTGAGAAATTGCTTAATACGGAACTTCGAACTTCACTGTAGCTGCCAGAAGCATAGATCATATTGCAGATGCACATGAAAAAGTAAGTATAGATAATCCAAATAAAAAAATTTTAATAAACCTTTCAGCTTTCAATGGTTTTTTCTTACAAAGGTATATATAATCCACCAAAACATGGAGGTTGAGGTTGTAGGCACTTCATGTTGGAGGTTGTAGGCACTTCATGTTGCTGACTTGAACCCCTTTTTTTTTTCCTTTGATTTTTTGTCTACGTGTTAAAATCTTAAAAGTATGTTTATTAATCACAAAGTATGAGCTACCTGAGTATGACGTTTATGCATAGTCCATGTTTACAAATTTTTAATGAGAACAAATTCAATAACATTAAAAGAATATTGTATGAACAGATAATAAAGTCTCGTCTCCACAAGTAATATTTCATCAATCATTTATTATTTTTGGGAAATGAAATGTGTCATAGGTCTTTAAGTTCCAACAAATTAGTCTTTTAGGTTCAAAAGTCGACTATGAGAAATGAGAGATTGGAGAATGTTGAATACATTTTTACCATAACACTTGAGCTTGATGAAAGCTAATCATTCATCGTTTCTTGCTTCCATATATATATATATATATATATCATGTAAACTCTTTTATTCTTGACATTACATTTTGGAATGCATGAAAATATCAAAGGGAAAATTGGAAAAGATATTTTTTTGTATATTTGTCTATTTATACCTTTGTCAAATTATGACAAAAATGCTCTTCAAAAGTACTATTCAAGTTTTAAAAAAAAAATTTGTTCATGTTCTACGAATTTTAGAATATACATTCTGCGGTTTCCTCTATAGTCTAATAAAATCAGAAATTACATTCTACTGAACTTTCTATGTTCTACCAACCGCAAAATGTAAATTTTGAATTAGATAGATTTCTCACAAATTTTAGAATATACATTATGTGGTTTCCTCTATAGTCTAATAAAATAAGAAATTACATTCTACTGAACTCTCAATGTTCTACCAACTGCAAATTGTAAATTCTGATTTAGGTAGATTTCTCACAAATTTTAGAATATACATTTTGCGGTTTCCTCTATAGTCTAATAAAATCAAAATTTACATTACTAAACTCTCAATGTTTAACCAACCGCAGAATGTAAATTCTGAATTAGGTAGATTTCACAAATTTTAGAATATATATTATGCGGTTTCATCTATAGTCTAATAATATTAGAATTTCTATTCTATCAATTTATCAATGTTCTACCAAACGCAAAATGTGAATTCTTAATCAAGTAAAATTTTAAATAGTTTTAGAAGATGCATTTTGTTGTTTCTTGTATAGTCTAATATAATCAGAATTTATATTCAACTAATTTCTCTATATTCTACCGACCGCAGTATTTAAATTTTAAATTTTGTAGATTGCTTACAAATTCAAATGTATACAATCTAAGGTTTCTTGTTAACTTAGAATTCATATTCTACCGTTTTCTCCATGTACAGTTGACTGTAAAATGTAATTGCTAATAACATAAAGGTTAAGACACTGCTTTCAAAACATGCCTATCTTCATCAAGGCATGAAGTTTCAGGTATCTTCTTCTTCGCCTGATCAAAAATGTCTTTATTGTTTATACCTTATATATGCTCTTGAGACATATTCATCATCTTATATACATATCATCTTTACGGATTTCATCAAATCCTACAATACCCTTCTTGATGAGAATTGGAATGCAAAGCTCTTGGAATTCGGACTAGCTCGAATGGTTCCTTCTGATGGAATCATGTAGGTCTCCAATGCAGTACGTCACACTTGGCTTGTTATTCCTCGATTAATTTGTTACTTAGTTGGAGAGGCAATAACCAAACTGTGACAAAAATGTTGTAGGGACGATTGGTTATGCAGCTTCAGGATACGTTCAAACTGGACACCTCACGAGCAAAAGCGACAAGCTACGGAATCTTTCTATATGAACTCATCACATGTAGACGACCTTTTGACTCTAAGAAACCAAGAAACAAGAAATAAACAATTAATAAGCATGGAAAGTTCCATGAATGATTAGATACAAGTGTACTCACCTGAACAAAAAAGATCAGTAAGTCATCAACCCAAATTCTTTACGAGATCACAAGGCAAGGATTAAACAAGCAAACAAATCTTGATATTTCAACTTCAACTTACCACTATGAATTCTAAGTCACTCACAACTTACTGAGAGAATCTCCAATTTTGAATCTTGTTCTCTCTGATCATTTGTTTAATGTTTCTCATGTAGATTCTAGAAATATCGAAGTATGTAGCTTCTTTGATCTGAACAAATTTCCTCCATGATTGTCTTCTTTGATGTGGAAATCTTCAAACAAACCAAACTACACAACTTAATCAATGTTCCTAAAATAAAAAATGATTCATTCCAAAGCAATAAACAAGTCTATAAGAGAATGTCAAAATTACAAAGAGAAAAAAAAGCAATAATATTTTCTCATTTATTGAAAACAAAGCTAAGCAACAACTAAAATAGACAAAATACTTTAAAAATAACTTAAAGTAACTTCTAACACAACTACTATATAAAGTAATATCATTTTGAATTACATCTCAACATTTTTACAAGTAACAAGCTTCATTTTTGTGCATAGAAAATAGGCAGCACTCATGAGACTTCTAAGTCTTCTACACCAAAAACAAGACTCTGTAAAGCTTCCACCTAGAGACCAACAAACAGAATAAACATGAGACATTACTAAGGGAAGATTTCGTCGAACCCATAGAGAACAATGTTTTGTTCAGTTTGGTTTTCTTACCCATTGTTCCAGAAGCATCACTTCCTCCATAAAAATTGCATTGACCCAACCAGCGTCATAGCCATGAACAGAGCACATCATTGCAGCCAAACCCACAAAAATCCCCAAAAGACACATTTTTGCTCTGTAATTGAGCAACGTTGTAAACACAATTATAACTCTAGACACTGTAAAGAAGCAAGTTAACCAGTTGAAAATGTATCGTAAATAACTAAACATAGTATAGAGACATAGATGTTACTTACATGAACATTCTCCTTGAGAAAGTGCAGAGAGAGAAAAATGGAATGTCACTACAACAAAAAAACAGATTTGCAACGCCTTTTTTCGTTGCTAATTCGTTGTAAA
>OVAX01002620.1:0-27594 GCA_900406405.1 Lepidium africanum | reverse complement strand
ATGCCTTCTTGATTATAATTTGCTAATGAGAATTAGGTCTGATTGTAGTCTGGTTGAGATTATTTGCCATGAGAATGGACTCATTTACTTGTGAACTTGCTGTCTAGGGATCAACTCTGTTTGAGGTTTGTTAGGCATCTTTGGTAGATTAAGGAGCTTCACTGATCCCTGATTCTNGTTTGAGGTTTGTTAGGCATCTTTGGTAGATTAAGGAGCTTCACTGATCCCTGATTCTCATCCTTGAGACCTGCTTATCCTGCTGATTTACTCTTGCTCTTTAGTGCTTTGTATCGTTTTGTTTCTGTTCTTCTTATTGCTATCTGATTATGGTTCTGTATTTCTTATTCCTATTTGCTTTGGTTGCTTGTTAGTTTATTTGCTCAATAGGTTGATAGTATAATCAATATCTGAATTGGCTTGAATTAGATATGTTGAATGACATCCTAATTGCTAGTTGCTCTCCCATTGGATTGACCCTTTCTGTATTGCAACGATGATAATGCAGTAGGATATTTGAGATAGTAAAAATTTGCATCACCAGCATGACTTCATCACTGACAACGGCACGCCGTGATCTCAGCCATGACCAAAGACAGAGAAGGACAGAGCATAACTCCCACCTCCATACCAGATCTCCGCCGGCGAGAAAACAAACACATACCACAACACAAATGCCACCGGAGAAGCTCAATCTGCACCAAACACAACCCATCATGGCCAAGCACACCACGCAATACCAAACCATCTTCACTTCGAACCACTAGTTCACCAGCGGGGAGCAAGCGACGAAGACGACAAAGATCATTTCTGATTTGGTCCAAAAGAGCTCCACACATCTCGCCGAAACAAAACTAAAAATACAACTATAGTACATAGACAACGGCGGGAAGCGAATGGCAAAGAGCCTCCAATCGCCGTCGCTCCTGAGACAAGCTTCGTCGACGGGTGAGTTAGGTCAAAATCCAGAAAGTTCTTGTGTTCCATGAGAGAATAAAAGATGCTTTAGTTTAGTCTTTCCTTTTTCTAATTCCTTGAGTTTTTTGATAAGACTAGGTGGAGGCCCGCCCTTCGGGCGGAATTTGTGTCATAGTTTATTAACTTGTGACCAAATTGATGCAATGTGATAGATATGTAAGTAATAAACATTCGTTTTGACAAAAAAATTGAGTTTAACTGTATGTAAAATAGGATAAATTTTTTATGATTTGTTCAATATTTTCGAGTATATATTTATTGTATCAAATAATGATATGCATATAAATGATATGTGATATTGAATTTCTAATATTCATGAAACTGTTTTATATATAGGTTTAAAACCAAATTGTCAATAATAGTTTTATGTTAAAGATGATTAATTATGTAAATAAGTTGTTAGTGTAGTGGATAAATATGAGAATTAGATTATTTTGAGTAGTTGTGATAGGCTGTAATCTGTTTGGCGAATTGATTTCATTAGCAATTAGAAGGATATGTAATAGTAAGATTAGTAAAGAAAAACATTTACCAATATAAAATTATTAGGTAAATAAAAATGTGAAATATACTGTTTAATAAAAAACAAAAGAATAAAGGTGATTTAAAGAGTAATTGTAAGTGATACACATCACATAAAGTTGTGAGTTCAGTGAAGCGGATTGATATGTTAGAATCACATAGTTTGAACTTTAGATTATTTCGGGTGATGTCAAAGCCACTAATAGAGTAGATTGCGCATTCTATCAAACGATCCTTGAATACATGTAGGTAGTGAACATGAATATAACCTTGTTTGACCATTGACTGCAAGCATGGGTATTTAGAAATACATGTCGTATTTGAATAGTTCATTGTAAGTTAATCGTGGAAGTCATCAAGGAGCAACATGTCGATCCCCATGAGATCTCCATATTTCTTGACATTGCGGGCTTCCCAAAAATGCAAAAGCTTTGCAATGACATGTTGTGAACTTCGAGCAGTTTTCAATTCTAAAAAAGAGAGGTGAGAAGTTTCCATCTTGTTTAATTTGGGTGTGAATTTAAAAGAGGTTATTTGTAGGAATTACCAAATGATCTATTTATAAGGGAAGATGAGGGGGAGTTACATTTGTGGAGAGTTAAGACAATGTAGTAGAGCTTAATTTGTCATAATTTTTGGTCATTTATTTGTGTTTCCAAATGTATGAATTTATTCTTTTACTTGGGTATATGAGGAGTCATAAGTAGCCTGTAATGGATAGGGATATCCGAACTTCTTAAGGATATCCGTCTCCGAAAATACAGATATTTGCGGATATTCATATTTGTATCCGTATTCAATGTTTGTATCCAAAAAAACATTAAACCTTTTTTTTGCACTAGAAACGTTAAAAAAAATATTTTTTTTTCTTTTTGTCAAAAAGTCTAAATAAATAATATTGGAAAAGATTACATAAAAAACAAAAAACTAATTGAAATTTTTTTTAGAAAATAGTATTTTTAGTATTGAAAACGTAAAAAATACAATATATATATATATATATATGGATATCCAGATCCAAAATTTGTAATATCTGTATGTGTATTCGTATTCGCTGGATATCAAAATTAACTATCTATATCCGTATCTGTTTTGGCCAGATATCCGACTAATAAAATTTCAGATACAGATCCGGATATTTTTCGGATATCTAATCCCTGGCCTAGTCATAAGTATGCATCAACTAAATTAGTAAGAGTTATTTGGATATACTTGACATTATGACATTTTATGGGAGTATATCTTTTGGATTTTTGCAAGTTTGCAAAGAGTCATACCCCCAAATTTTGTAAAACAGTTCAACGTTTTCACGGTAACCAATCCAAACTTTGACATGATTAACCCATTCATAAATGTAATGGGTCAGACCATGAATTTGAAACCGTTTTAAGCCATTATTTTTGTAAGTATTATCTTACATCCATTAACTGTAAGTTCTATTTTTTTTCACTTAATATTGATAAGAATATATTATTTAAGGATTGTAAAGATAAGAAGCATAAGTTGGTGAAAACAAAAATATCTCTAAAATTTGAGCTTTAAAAAAGGAATTTCTTGAATCAAAGCCCCAAAAAAGAAAAGAGAACGACACTAAGGACATAACCCGCTTAAATGCTACCTCGGACCCGTAAGTTCTTCTATTTAGGATTAGTTTCTTTGTAATAAATTAGTAATATTTGTTTTTAGTTAAGATGAATATTAATTTTGTATTTGTGGTTTTTAATTTAAGATAATATAATTTAAAATGAAGTGATGGTGATATATATAGATTTCTTTTTAATTTTGAATGGATTACTCAATTTCGAACAGCAAATATCGATATTTAACAACTTGATTTGATCATTTGGACCTAACTCAGACTATATTTCTTATTATCTTTTTGTCTTCATGAGATATCATCGTCTACACAGTCAAATATCATTGTCTACACAATCATTTCTGTAGTTTTTTTCTTTTATTTTGTTTTTTTAGTTATTTCTGTGTATTTTGTCAAAAACTCCAAAATAATATTTATAAGATATGACATTTTATACAAAAAAACAAATAACTCGAATGTAGGAGAACCGTCACAAAGATATCCTTTAGTGACCGTTGTTGTCGATATTGTATTTATTTATTGCCTCAAAGTTGAATATGCTGTTAACACGTTTCGTACACATAATCTCATTCGATTACAATCACCATAATAAATAGTTGTAATTTATTATCTTAATTTTTAACGGAAGATTTGTGTTTTAATTAGTTGGTCTACCTAGCTGTAGATTATACCAACATAATAGGACTAAACTGAAAAGCTATAAAAAAATGATCAACTTCTTCGTTTGCTAATTAAAAAATGACCAATTTGACTAAAATAGTTTTATTTCCGAATAAAGTACTTCTATTATTTCCGACTAAAATACTTTTATTTTCTCCTAAACCAAAATGATCTAATTTACTTACATATAAGTTTGCCTGCCGACAAAAGAAAAAGAAATACTTTTTAGTACTTAATTAGTGCGAAAGCTTTAACGATAAAACAAAATCAGAATATATATAATTACATGATCACATTCTATTCATAAGTGATAGAATTTGTAACCAAACATATGCACAAAACTAAGTTGGCAGAATTTGTCAAAGACTTAACACAAACATACAATTTTAACATAACAAAACAAATCTTAAATTAACACATGACATTTCCATTGTTGTCGTTTATCTCCATAATGCTAATTACTCTTATGTTTTGTTTGGTTTATAAACTTAAAAAAAAAGAAAGAAGAAGCAAGTGACACACATATAGAACATAAGCTACACAAAATCCATTCAAGAGGATTGAGTCTCATTCGAATGATCTTCGAGTAGAATATTCCTTAATTCATCTCTTCCTTTCCCCTGCGGATTCTTCTTCCATTCCATGATTCCTTTAAATGTCTCGATGAACTTTTTCATGTGCAATCGTTTCCATTCCTAAAAAAATCAATAATCCAAAACATCAATTACAATATAAGATGTTATAATAATAAGTAAAACAAGATTATAAAGAACAAATTCTAAATCATGAAACCTCGTAATCCCATTCTCCACACATATTAGGATCACCTTTATTCACCCATATATATGTTTTCACTGGCATCTTCTCCGAATTGTCCTAATATAACATCACAATTTTCTAATCACAAAAATAGTTTAACATACATAATTGTATACAATTATTGTTAAATAATTCTTACATTCCGTACAACTCCAACTGTCACTCTCTCGTATTCGTTGCCTTCAACCGCATCTAAATTCTCAAGTTCTTCACTTTTTAATCCCATTAGTACCTAAACCAACCAAATTCAACAAATTTCCCAATTACGATTCATATACAAAACCCACAAGAATGAAGTAACTAAGTATCACAAAGAATGATCCAAAATAATCAAACCTTTCCATGAACTTCTCCGGTCTCAGACGGCACAATACATGGATATAAAAGTCCTTTAAGCCTAAACCTTTTGCTGAAAAAATAAAACCCAAAATCTCCATTATATCTTGGATATACACAGAGACACAAATCAATCAATCAATCAATCAATCAATCAAGAGAGAAGTAAGTACAAGCCAGGGAGTGTTGCAGAGACAATCTCAGGAATATGGTCCATCATGACTTTGATGACTTCAGGTTCTTGAAAGCTACCATAGACAAAGACATTGTGAAGCTGAGAACCAGAACTATCCATCTTTGTCTCTTCAACAGTTTTTATTTTCCTCTCTGTTTTTTCTTTTAAAGAGTAACTTTGCCTTTCTATCAAATTTTAACTTTATAACGTAAAAATGAGTGTCGAAATCGAACATGGCGTATCTAGCGGTAAGAAACACGTGGTACATATTCTCTTACGACAACGTTAGAACTCGACGACTAGTTCGTGTATGAAACTCTTTCGTCTTCATTTATTTTATTCTAATTTGTCGGTAATTATCGGGTACATATCTATTTGATATTGTTAGTATTGCGATAAAGATAGTTATCATACAAATCCGATACGAATATCCTCTAACATGCTTTCAGTATAATTCACAAAATTAGATATAGAGAATCTGAAAAGGCTCCACTAATAAACACATCATCTATTTACTACGTGTCCAGCAAAAGAAACTAGGACGTGCACTTTAAGCGTGTGGCCAGTCACATTCTTCCTTGTAACTTTCTACTTTGATAGAAGAACATGAACCCTCCGTTTTATCTAGAGACTTTGCTATAATTCTTCATGTATGGAGTTTTATGGTTTTCATGCATCCATCATACATATATGCCTTATTTTATCCTATGCTAAGCATGGGTTATATAATATAATAGAAATTTTCAGGTGGATTTACGTGTGACACACCTTATTTTCTTTAACAACATACATATTTGCCCACTCACTTAATATCATTTTGAATTTTGGTTCGAACTTAAATACTCTTTTGCAATAGCAAATCATAGCTACAAGACAAAAGAAGAAAGAAAGAGAAGAACTGAATTATAATTGAAGATAATCAAGTATACGAAGAGTTAGAAAGCAAATTAAGTTGAATTTTATAAAGACCTTTGCTCATTTGGATGATGGAACGAATTAGCCATCATATGGTTTGTTTTGGCTCAGCCTCATAACTTTGTTGAGTACTTGATTCTTCACAGGACTTGCTCAACAAATTCCTGCAATTATCAATTTATCAATCACTTTTATTACACTGTAACAATGTGATAAGCCACTCCAAGCCTATTATAGGCAAAACCACTCCAAGCCTATTATAGGCAGAAGAAGCATTGATCGTGACTTGTTGGTATTAGACCATCTCCAACCCATTCCTTCATATTTTACTTCAAAATTAAGTTACTCTATTTCTTCTCCAACCGGTTACTCCATTTTCTACTTCAAAAATAATAATCCAAGCATATTATTTTTTCAAATTGTTGAATATTTTCAATAAAACCTTTTTAGTTTTAATAGTTATAAATTTCACCCATTTATTATAATTTTAACAATAGTTTAGAGTGTAATACGTATAATTATGTATAATACATATAATATATTAACTAGATTAGTAGTTTTTAATATATAAATTAAAAATATATAGTTTTATTAAGCATAATTGATACAAATAGTTTTGTTTAGGTACAAAATAAAAACAATTAAAATTTAAGAGATTACTTTGTAGATAAAAAAGTCTCATTCCTCCATTTTGGAGTGAAATATGGAATTGAATTGGAGTTAGTTTTACTCTATAAATAGGTATTGGTGGGAAAATGGAGTTGCTTTGGAGATACCCTGAGTCTACTTAACTTTGTTTTAATGTTCTTTAGTAGTTTCTCTGTTAATTTTGATTCAGCTATTACATCTATAAATAAGATCGGCTGATGTGGCTGAATTAGTATTTTTCATTGGATAGCAGTTAGGTTGACTTGACTAGTCTTTATATAGATTAGACTTACGATTAGTTTAAGTTATCGTTATATCATAGAACTAGAAAGTGTAATAGGAGAAAGTAGGGCTCTCGAAATCCCTTCAAATTGCAATAATATTCTGATCAACCACCTTCACCGGCGGTGTGATTTTATTACAATGCACTTAGTGTTGGAACCAAAGTACGAAACCAAAAGAAACAACAGAGAACTAAGCAAGAAAAAGATGTAGAGGCGTAGAACTTAATGTACTGCAGTACAGAAGATTAATCCACCTCTACCTGTGAAAGTATTAAAGATGGTTTTTCTATGAGCGTTAACTATGCTTCTCGGACATTAAACACACAAGATTCGAGATAAAATCTCAAAGAAAGTAAAAATGAAGAAGATCGAAAGATGTAAAAAACAATTTGACTTAGAATTGATCATAAACTTGAACAAGATGATTAATTCATCCAAAGAAAAAACGATAAATTGATTTCTCCATCTCTCCATTATTGTTCTGTAGAACATTTCTTCTTCTCTTTACTCTTCTTTTCTTCATACTAGAATATGTCTTATTGGATCTTAAGTTTATGGGCTTAAAACACTTAAGTCATGTTTAAGTTAAATTCCATTAGTGATGTCTCCAAATTGAAACAATCTCTGATAATTCCCACATGTTTCATTTTGAAATAATACATTTTAATGTTCTTGAATCAAAAACTTAGAGAATTTTGCGCACTAAAATTTCATAAACCGTTTTCATAAATCTTTGTACCTTTACTTTTTTTCTTTTGTCAACATTGATTAGCCAATTTCCTACATAATATAGGCGGTAGGACTCGATCTCAGGATGTGGAAGTATGTCTGCCTTTAGTAGACTTATCATCTGCCACTAGGCTAAAGGTCATTTGCTTTATACCTTTACTTACTTTGCAATAATTGTTTTTCACAATGATTTCGGGTTTCAAATCGGTTTGGTAAACAAAAACTGATTTTTACTATTCAAAATTATTAATTTAAAATTTTGTTAGTTATTATTTTCATTCTAAATAAATTATGTGTTTAAGTTTTAAAATTTTCAAAAAAATAATTAAACTTCGTATTCAGTTCTTAGAAATTTCTTTGATCTGCTAGAAATGTTAAAGATCAATTTGTTTTTGGATAAAATAATTTTACACCTAATTTTTTTTATCTTTTTCCTAATAAAAAGATTTTAAATTGGTTTTATAAGCTCGAAAATTGTTTGCATATGATGTTTTAAAAAAATCTTAAAAAATCTTTTCATTTCAAATAAATTAAGTCTTTATATTTTAAAATTTTGAAAACTAATCGAAATTCGCATTCAGTCTTTGAATTTTTTTGGTCCATTAGAAATGTTGAAGTTCAATTTGTTTTTGAATAAAATAACCTTACACTTCATTTTTTTTTGTCATCCTAATAAAAAGATTTTCAATTGGTTTTTTATAAGCTTGAAAATTCTTTGCATATGTTGTTTAAATAAATCTTTTTAATTTTGTTATACAAAATAACTTCATTTGAAATAAATTAAGTGATACATAATTATAGATGATACAATGTCAGAAAAAAAAAATTGGTATTTCACAAAATTAAAAACGTTTTAGCGTATATATTTTCTTTATGACATATATGAGTTTTAAGCTAACATAATTCATTTTTTTTTCATAGATTGGATGTCACTGTAGAGACAGTTAAAATTTCTTATAAAACAAAAATATTATTAAAAGTAATACAGTTGTAATATGTATATAAAACAGTAATTAAAAGAACTATAATTATTGAATGATTTGTAATATTAAATAACTTATATTATTATATTATTATCAAATAACATGTAACAAATGAATTATATTCTCTATTGAATGAATCATTACTAAATGATCTGATATTATCAAATAATATGTCACATCAAATGATATGTGATGAACGAATATTAATAACCCATATTTTTATTGTTGAATATCGTAACTATACATATCAATAAACGAATATCAAATGTTTTATATGGTAATTACTCTTTTTTTTTTTGTCAACAATTGGATCGATAAGATCCGATACATAGCCTAATACCACACCCTAAAATCATTTTTCATTATATTAGTACAGTATGGAGGAATCGAACCCTAATATTCTGAGTCATTTAATTGAATCGTCATAACCGAGAGTAACTCGAAATATAATAATTATTTTATATATTTCTAGTACTTTTATCTTATTTTATTTTTATCAATTGTTGACTGTTTTAGTCTTTAGATATACAAAATATAGAATATATAATTATATATATATAAATAATTTATTATTATTGTTATACATGTATGTTCACTTCTTAGAGTCTATCTCTATTACAATTAATAAAATTTTTTGTTAATTTTGCTACTAAAATATAGATATATCGGCCGAGGACAGGTGACCCAGTAATGTAGTCATTTTACAAATCTTCAAGGCACCAGAGATCAAACCCTCTATTTATAGTAGTAGGAAGAGATTTAAAAAACCACTAGGCTAGTTAACAAAAAAAAAAAAATCTGTTCATCTTTTAGTAACCCTTCTTGGCAAATTCAAGTATATGGTTAGAAATCTCAATTTACTAATTTTAAAATTTGAAAATTTAATATATAGAAAAGTATTTACCAATTTTTTTAGTTGTATCATATTGGTTTTATTAGATATTAAAAGGTGATATTTCTCTATATGTACAACTTTGTATAATACATAAGATATTTCTCTATATAGATCGACATTCCATTTTTAGAGTTTATCTTTAATATATTACAAAACATATTAGTACAAAATTTTATTATTTTATTTAAAGAATATAGACATTATTATTTTATGCTTTATTACTTGGTAAATTTTATATAAACACAGTCAAATGAAATATAAAATTGGTCAAAAATTCAAATAAAAATAAATCATAAATAATGTATTAGTACATATATATATATATAAATTATTATATTAACGGTATTTCCCACGAAGCTGACTATATATATTTTAAAATATAGTAATGAAATTTCTCTAGGAAAATCTAAACACATTATGTATATTAACTATTGTACCAACTGTATTTCGCACGAAACTAACTATAGTTCCCAATATTTTGAGACGAATCTAAGCACACAGGCTCTAAGATATGTATATGACGCGTGGTGCTTGTTGTCGGATAAGATTTTCTGCATTAGTCTCTTTACACACAGATATAATATAAATTCACAGTGTCACCTCCGAAGAAGTTGCACCAGAAATGATCATATCTCTATCATCGTGAAGATTTCACTTTGTTGTCATGGAAAATCGAAGAGCACCCGAAGATAGCCCGATAGATTTTATCCGTAGACTTCTCTATCATCGTGATTTTGCAGGAGTAAGATTTATGGTTGAGAGAAATAAACAAGTAGGCAACAAAAGGATTGAGCTTGACCAAGCTCTAGCCACAGTGACGTTCTCCTTGCTGCCGAGAAGAGGCTTCCTAATGGGTTCATGGACTACTATGGCATCCTTCGGGTGACTCGATTCGGACCGGTTATTCTAGACGACTTCAAAATGTTGATCAAACTTCTGGATGGGGGGAACAACGGTTTCCCAAATAGCGAAGAAGCAGCTCAACATGCCTTGCAGGCTCGGTCATTCTTATCCAAACCACATATGAAGGAAAAATATGATCTTGAATTGATGAAACACGAGAACAAGACATCTGTTGGAGGTCGTTGGAAACCTTCAGAGGATTGTAAGCTCAAATCGCTTGTGGACCTTTACAATCGACCTACCAATTGGAAATTCATTGCAGGACAAATGCATGGACGAACAAGTATGTTGTCTTTTTTGTCGATAGAATTTATAATCTAAACCTTTAACAATATCATGTGAGATATGCGATTCAATAGAATTGAACTCCGATACATATTGCATTAGAGATGGACATTTAACCACTTCACTAAATATACTTTCTTGTCTTTGTTTATATTTTTATTATTTTGTTTTGGGGATCTCTGAAAGTTTTAAGTTTTTTTGTTTGTTTGTTTTTGTTTTGTCTTCTGTGTGTTTAAGATAAAACTTGTAGATGAGGTGGTCCAATTATCTGGATTCAAGTATAAACAGGGGACCTTTGAGTGATTGGGAAGAACAATTACTACTTGATTCTCAAAGAGAATTGGGTAACAAGTGGTCTCTGATTTCTAAGCCGTTTCATAGAAGAACATACAATGATTTAAGGTACCATTGGCACAAAATAATGAAAAGAAAGGCGAGGGAACAATTAGTTGTGGATCATCATCAGGGTCTTCTTAAGTAATGAGTATTGTAATAATTTAAGATACTAACTTTCAAGGTCTCTCTAAATCTCTAGAGAAAAACTGTTTAGTTGATCTCATTTTGTTGTTTATTTTCGATTGTGAATTATATTCTAGAAACAAAATTACCGGGAATAAAGGTTTCACCATTTTAAGAGTTTCTTGAATATTTTATTACAGTTTTGTTTGCCTTTTTCTTTTCTCATGACAATGTTTCTGTTTGTTCAGAGACAAGTAAACTCTTGTTATTTATCTATAGGCTTCACCATAAACTTAATAAGTTTGACATTGCGAATGGACTTTTATAAAAATTAAAAATATATCGGTTTCTACTTAAATCCAATTTAGAAAAAAAATCTTGAAATTATAGATATAAAAGGAGACTATGTTTCTCTAGGGTTTAACACGTGACATTTTAGAGGTTTTTGGTGACGACACCTTAGCAACCTCTTTAATTGAAATAACTAATCAAATTAAAACAACAATACACGTCAGCAAACTTAATTTAAATATTAGGAAACTAAACATAATTATGCATTAACTATTATTTTCTAAATGAATTTGGTTTCGTTGGCGAAAGAACATGTTATAAAAAAAACGATAAAGTCATACATATATATACTATTGGTTTTTCATATTTTAAATATATATTTAATTTTAATTTAAGAAAAATTTTTATAAGGAATGCACAATTTCTTTTTATATTTCAATATTTGGATTTGTTGTTTTTAGTTTTAAACATTAAAATATGAGTATCAATCAAATCAGTATTATATTAATATTTGATACTACTACAAAAGTTCCAATTAAGAAATGTCCATAGAAGGTCAAAGAGAAATGACATGAGTCGAGGAAGTTCAAGGAGAAATTTTAGAAGTTTACATATCGAATCAAACTGCAAAGTTATCTTCCTACCAATCAAATAATAGAAAAAATATGCAGTATCTTCTTAAATATCTTGAACAACATGAATGAAATATTGAATGTTAATAAATATTTAAGTAAATTCTAAAAATGATATTTTCTAACATCAACTAACTTTTGTGTTGAAAATATTTTAAAATAAAATATTAAAAAATATAGTGTCAAATATTATACTGCGTATTTGCGCGGGTACAAAACTAAAACTGACACATTAGCATTTTAGAGCATTGTAGAACTGACACATTAGCTTAAGCTTTGATTTTCAATACCAATCAAATTTTTTGGTTAATACACATCATCAAAATTTAATTCTACAAAAAAAATAATTACAAAGTAGAAATTAGTGAAATAACGAAAATAGAAAGTAAAGAGCTGGAGAGTGAAATATTTTAAAAATAATTTTGAGATATTGGTGAGAGTGAAAAAATGGTTGATTCTTGTACTTGGGAGTAATGTTATCATCATAAGAGACAGTAAAATGAATATCACATAAATTGATTCATAAATATTATCCCGCGTGTAGGACGGGTGCAGCGAGTGAATATAAAACCAATGGAAAACAAAGTATTTAGATTTATATTAAATTTAGTCACTCACAAGCACGTGTTGTATTGCCAGTTATTAATTTTTAATTTTTAATTTTTTTTGATTAAGGGCATTATTAATTTTTATTGCGTATCTGTTGCTCATAAGAATAATCAAAATATACATAATATTATGTACGCATATAATAAATAATATTATTTATTAATTTATTAGATGTATAGAGATTCCAATAAGATATTTTTCTATATATATAACTCTAAGAAACTAGAAGAAATAAACAAAAGTAGAAATAAATCTATTGTTGACTATTCTAATATTATACCTTTAGAGCTTTAAATTTATTAATATAAATTATAGTAAAAAATTTTAACCTTTATTTGTACAAATTTATTTATAGGGCACAAAGTAGAAATAAATCTACTGTTGTCATTTATGTAATAATTTAAAATAATTATAGTATGAATAATCATCTAGTAATTTTCTATTTTCATTGTTGAACATATCATGGTATAACTGAATCTTACTTACATTCCTTATAAATATAACAATTTTCTCAAGACATTTTAAGCACAAATTTTAAAACATCTAGAGTTTCACTTGAGATTAAAAAAACATTTGCGGGTATAATTTTGAGTTTGGAAGAATATTAGAAGTTGCAATGACTATGCTTTTGGAAACTCAACTGTAAGAGAGAATTGGAAGATGTTAAATATAAACGTTGCGATTTTGCATAATTTTATTATTATAAGAAACATTATTAATCTGTCCATGTACTCTACATATTTCAATATTGTTTATTGGGATGTTTTTAAGAATACACATTTTCCAAAATTTGGATATCACTACCAAAAATTTGAGCATTTCTAGATTGCAGGCATTTGCATCACGTCCCTGACTCTAGTAATAAGCGCATTCGTTACATATGATATGTGGTTACTTGGATGATTTGGAATAAAGCATGATCCACCTGGTTTGATTGGTCTACAATCAATTTTCCTGAACTGCATACCCATTTAATACTAGCTTGAAGTTGTGTAGAATTAGGTACTAAATTACTTAGATTTTATTGATCACGTTGTAAATTCTAATTTTATAGAAAAATATCCCCTCTTAACCGACTTTAAACATAAATATAAATATTAAAATATGTAAATCTTCCTAATATAGTTGCTAGTCTTCCTCATCTCCAATAAGTTTTATCTCCAATAAGTTGTATATCGGTGGCTGTTAAAGTTGCAATACACCATGTCTTTGCAATAAACCACGTCTTTGCGTCGACATGGAGGAGGTTGAATGCAGTGAGAGAAAGAAAAAAGAGTAGAAGACATTTGGTTGTTGTTTTGTAACTCCGAATAATCAATGATATGTCAATATATACTAGGAAAACATAATCTCTGAATTTAATTTATTCCATAACATTTTTGTATTTTAGGTTATAAATCTTAACAAATTTATGGTACTTAAAGACTAGTTGACTAATTCCCCAAATCAGGATTGATCTCTGTTTATAATAGAAATACCGGGAAAATACTGCATTCTCATATGATTGAGGAAGTTCGACCAAATGGTGAGAAGCTCACTATTGTGTGTGATTTTGTTGTCGAAGATTTCCTCTTTCTACAATTGTCGAAGATTTGTACAGGTTTTTTACTTGTTTTTCAACTGTTCAAGTTTCTTCCATGATTTATTCTGTAATCATAATTCTTGTATTATTATGTTTAGCATAAAAATACCAAGTACACTCAAAATTATTTTGTGTTAAGTTTATTATAAAGGCAAGTTCTTATCTTGTTAGTTATTTTTATTACGATATTTATTTAGTTATCACGTACATGTTTAATTGAAAAATTCTTGTTTTTTTATTTGTTAAATTTTTTCCATAATTATTATGTAGGATCTTTTATTAAAAAACGTACATGATTGACTTGAAATTGATTTCAGGTAAGTATAACGTACAGTCTGTAACAGAACAATTATTTTGTTCTCCAATCTATCTGATGAATAGGTTCCTCTAAATCTCAAGGTACTATATCTACAAAGAGACAACATTTCCTTAGTACTTGAAGATGTCTAAACAAAGCAATTCATTCTTAAGATCCCACACTTCTTGGTGACCAATTCTCTGAATTCCCGTCTAAGATCAAGTCATCATGCAAAGTACATTTTGATAGCAAAGAATTGATCTCTTTGAAGTTGAACCAACCGATCGAGGGCTTTCTTAACAAGCCTATATTTTTGAACCTCGAGGGGTCAAACTTGCACATGTAAATCTTCAGTGATTCGAGGCTTTAGACTTTATACGATTGGAAGCAGTTCAAGAACGATATAATTATTTTTTCACAAAGTTATCGAAACTTTTGAAGTCTGGACTAGTAAGTCTAGGGACCCATTGAAACATATACTGCATAAACGAATCCATTTTAGAGCGAGTGTTGAAGACGTCCACATACTCGGTTTCCTTAAAAGCAATGTTCTTGGCTTCATAACAGAGATGACTCTATGTGAAAAACAAGGAAGAGAGGATAAAGCAGAATTACGCTCCGTGAAGTCGATAGCGTGGTCTAGTAGATTGCTTGAATTCATGTTAAATCTCCATATTAGCTATGGAGATCACCAAAGACTTTTATAGGATCTTTAAACTGGAGAACTGTTCGTTCTTGCATTAAAGATTTGTTCCACAGCACAATACAGACACTCAACTTCAGAATAACTCAAGAAAAACTTTCTATCAGCAGGAGGATTCCAGTCTTCAGGCTTCAACAAAATCGAAATGACCTGAAAATATTAAGCACTGTGTAAGTGTCAAACGATGAGAAAGTATACAGAAAGAAATCGATAGATAAAATCATATACCTTTTGAACCAAGTCTTGAGTATACTTCACTTGAACTGGAAGAGATTCTGCAGATTGACTATAATAAAAGGCACTTCCAACAGTTGGTAAGCAATATTCTTGTCCCAATTTCTCCAATGAGCTTTCACTCAAACTGATATCATTATGAAAGAAAGAAGGATTTATAATGTTTACACAACTATATTAGGGTAAAAAGACACCAAAAGAGTTTAATGAAAGAGTAGGTAGACCTTCTTATTAAGGATGGATTAATTGGTTGCTAACTTGAAGCCTTGATATGTATCAGCGACTACTAAATCTTCCAGCAACACATCTATATATATATACATGAGTCATGAGCAGTTCTTTAGATGTGCAAATTCCTTATATAGGACTACTATATGGAATGCAATATAAGTCTTTGTTTAAATATTTTCATTATGCCGAGTTACTCTCGGTCTGGTGGTTAGGATGATCCAGCTAATGATTTGGCACCAGTGTTCGATTCCTACCCGCTGCATTATGGTAGTTTAAAAAAAGAATTTTAGGGGTGGAGTTTATACTATAGATCGAGCCTTGTCGATCAAATGTTCACAAAAAAAGAAAACTTTCATTGTGCAAAAAAAATCTATGAGTCAATTTATATAACGACAATCAATAGAGGTTAACTAAAATAGAATAGTACATTACTGGTAACTTGCCTTTCTGAAATAACATAGATTTGGTAGATAACAAATTTCTATAGCCACAAAAAACAAATTCGGAATCGTGGCTGTATAGAATCGTGGCTATATATATATTCTGAGCTTGGACAACAACTAAACTTCAACTATTAGCTAACAGTTTAAATGTAATCGAGATAAAAGTGGTGACAATTAGATGGATTAGAGAAAATACTTATCTGTTAATAACAAAAAATTCTAAGATTAAGAGGCGAGAAGTGTGTTTTTAAAAATGTATATTTACACTTATCAAAGAATCGAAATATAGGAATGTAAAATAGATAAATTTTATTTTAAAACTAAATTACAATATAAAAAAGTTACATAGAATTTTATCATGTGCATCGAACGGGTAATCATCTAGTATACATTTATATTAGTAAGATATATATATATATATATATATTTATTTATTTATTTATATAAGTAAGATGTAAGTGATACAAAAATAAAGTTTAATCTGATCAACAATTCATGTTAAAATATTATAAAATATTTCTGAAATCTTATAAGATATTTCTAAAATCTTATATACACCACAAGTAAATAAATCAATTTTTATGGTAATCAATTTAATCATGATCATTTTTCCAAATCACATTGAAATTTTTTAGAACTATTTTGCTGTAATCAGTAGACAATTACAAGTCATTGATAGTTTTAGTTCATCAAAAAATCACCCGGTTTGTTTTTTTTTCACTGCAAACTAATATTTAATTATATCAATCAAATATAATTGATATAATATAAAATTGATTTATATCATTTGAAAAAATCGTCATGGAATAGTAGTTGTTAGATAGCTGAAACATTTTAACCAACACAATTATAGATATAAATGGTTATTTAACCAAACCAAATCTGCGTACAATCAGATCCACAAAACTTACTTGAACATTTTACCAGCTGATCAGATTCACGCGTTACCACGCCTTTTTTCACCTGAAATAAAATCAAAAGAAAATCCCAAAACTCACCATGGTTTAACATTGTGTACTTATTCTTTGATGAGAGATTTCACCTATATATAACGTTCAAACCAATACTTACTTTCGAGCACATGAGAGGCCATAATGAGGAGTCTTGAAATTTGCTCCTCTTATCCTTGAACTCCTCTTGGCACTTCTTTATGTTGGAACAGATAAAAAAACGAGGCCAAAAGAACTAAAATTAAAATCACATATTAGTTGTAAACTGATATTTATGCTTGAGTGAAATTTTCTGTCTACTCTATGCTGCGTATCAAGACATGATCATCCCAAGATTAACTCTTCATTCTCAAGTCTAACATATGATTAAAGAGTTGATGCTCTCGATAAATTTTTAAAATGGAGAAAATAGATTAAGAAATCGATGCTATTTCAGAAGTGAAGATCTCTCCGTTGTTCACAAATCAATCTAAAGTCAAAACCCTAATCAATTTATGATGGAGATATCTAACATTAATTTCAAGAGGTGTAACAGAAAGAATAAAGTGAAAGAAGAAATCGATGAGATTCGAGAAGTGAAGTTTGTGATGTTGTGATATTTTTTTATGGTTGATATATGCATTTTTATAGATAAGAATATTACTATCTAAGAAGATAAGAAAATCTTGAATAATAATCTTAGTCGTTCATTAGATTACATCTATCATCAACGGTTGGATTAGAATCCTATCCAACATATCTCACTTTTTAGACACGTTATGTAAGAGAATCTTGAAAAATTGATTTTAGCCATTCATTAATATCATTATTAGAATTCACTACCTTAAAACCCTTATTTTTCGGATTGATCCCTTAAAAGTTTGTTCATCGTTGGAAATGCTCAAATCTAGGATATAGCTTATGGTTTGGATCAATATGTAGTTGTTTTACTCGAATACAAATATTCATTAAGTAAATGATTATTTGTACTATACACTAAATACATTTTTTGAATATATTTATACGTTTTATGTGTGAAAGTTGCACATATTTAATCATCTATACTGATTTAATTATCTATACATATTTGTTAACCTTACTCTATTTCTTCAAACAATAACTGGATCGATAAGATCCGATATATAGTCAAAATTCACATCCTAAAATCTCTTTTTCCATTCCCCTTGTATTGGAAAGGAATCGAACCCGGTACTTAAAGATTTATAAAGTGACTATTTCACTAGGCCATCTGTCCTCGGCTAATATTTATTTTTTCTTATCTCATGTTTAAATTTTATTCGAAAATGTATATTAATATATGTGTACTTAATCTACTAAAATAAGATTTTTTATCTATTACATATTAAACAAGTGCTTATGCTATGCAATATACATACAATAATTTTTATCCGCGTTAATCAAAATAATCATCTATACAAATATTAGGAGCCGAAAATATGAGAATATGGTAAACAATTCACTGAAATAAAATAAAAGATCCTACGTTCAAGTCTTTTTAGATTACTTTTTGGTATTACTTTTTGTATCATTTAAAAACCATAGTACATGTATTTTATATATTGTATTAAAAAAATTGTAGCGAGAAGTGCATTGGATTAAGTGATTAAATTTTCATCTATATTATCTGCTCTACCAGAGTTCGACTCATAACAAATATTATATTAGGAAATTCATATATATATATATATATATATTTTGTTAACATTAGATCGACATGGCCCGATCAATAGCCTAAACCCCACCCCTAAAATTTTTTTTTAAATTACCATAATGCAATGGGTAGATTTCGAACCCTAATACCAACTCATTAGCTGGATCATCCTAACCACCAGACTGAGAGCAACTTGGTGGAAACTCATATTTTCTAAATTCACTTTTTTTTTCCATACATGACATTTTCTCCAAATACGTTATCTTTTTGTAATCATACATTAAATATGAAATATGACTCCTGAGATTAATTGCTTAATGTAAAGGATGAAAATGACATAAAAATTTTAAAATTTGTGGTAACCAAATTGTTGTAATGTAGAACTTTTGAGAAAATTATACAAGAAGAGAAATTAAGAAAAGATTCTTGGAAAAAACTTATCTCATCTGTGTATAGACTAGGTCTGCTAGTGTTCTATATATTGTACATCACACAATTGTAACTAAGAAAGATAAATCTCTTCTTCTCATATCTTATTCTCTCAAACACAAATCTCTTTATCTCCATTTTTCTCTCATATTCCACTCAATCTCTCACTCATTATTCTGCAAAATCTCACGAAGAACACCTTAAATGAAGGAAACTAACAATCTAAATATCAAAAGTCAATCATATAATCCTAAATTTACCTAGCCTTCAACCCATCAAAATACTACTCACACAAAGGAAACACAAAACTCAAAAAGAAACAAGAAAAATAAAACATGATGGAAAGCGATTGAAAAGAGAAGAAACAAAATCTATAGATTGATGAAAGGAACTAAAGATCCAACAAAGGTCTCTCAAAATTGTCTCTAAAAACTCTCCATATCCTCTCAAATGGCTGAAATCTAGGTTATAAAAGGTTAGAAACAAAATTTGGTCGATTGGGGACAAACCATGTTGGATCCAATTATATGCGAATGTTCCTGACGTAGAGCTCAAAACGTCGACCTGGTGCCCAACGCCAATGTCCCCAGAAATTTATGTTTAGGTTTGGCTCGTGGTCGACCTCTCATGTCGACCTCAAGTTCTCTAGAAGATTTCTCACTTATTTCCACTCCATCGACTCCCTTGAGGTTGACTTAGGGCTCCAAATTGATTTTCTCTTGTGTAAAATTTTCTTTTCTTCACATGATTCTTATGCTTTCTTGTGAACAGCATCCCCACATATTCAATGATCCGTAGATAACTCCAAATCACCTATAAAGATAAAAAAAAAAAAGCGACTCAAACTATCTAGCTAAAATGCATTATGAACAAAAATTATACAAAAATGGATAAATGTAGTTTCTAAATGGTGAAAAGTGATCAAAACATGCATGAAAGTCTAGCTAATAATAATGAATGGATTTATAATTCGTTCTTTAAAGGACGTGACCAAAATGAACACGGTTTAGATAATAACATTCTAAATATGAAGAGATACTATTTTCTCATACGTTGTGTTATGGGCATGAACAATATACTCTAACTATATTTAATTGTTATTTAATTAGACATGGAAAAATAGTTGATATACTTTTTGGAAGATGGACATGGGCAGTTATCTCAAAAAGCATGGACATGATTTTGACAATTATAGTATTAAGTATTACCGCATAAGATGTAAACATGACCTTTATTCTATAATTCTTCAATCGGACGTGGACAAGTAATAAAGAGAGTAATTATTCAACATATATTTTAAGGTTTCTTTTTTTATTTTGGTTTAATACTTTAAAGTTTCTTAAGGACACTCTTATTCAAGAATTACCTTCTTTATTATTGCTTAGAAAATTCCATTCAAAACTAAATAACAATCAATTTTTTAATGTTCTCTCTTGTGTATTCACAAACTCGATTCAACAAGAATGTATAGGTATTGATCCTTTGATATATCTTACTAATCCTATTCCTAATAGAATTCTACATCTCTTAATTCTATCTAGAATCTCTTTGAACCTATCTTATTTCTAATTTCCTTTTAAAAAATATCTAGGGTTGCAAGCAATTGAAGCTTATCCAACAATCACCCTTTTAAGCTTCAAATTCTTCTTCAAAATGTCTTGAACTCCTACTAGACTTCTCATTTGCTTGAACTAGATTCTTGCAAGGGCTTTGTCAATATATCTACACATTGTTCTTCTCCAGGAACATGCTTGACGATGATTTGATCATTTTCGATGCATTCTCTAATAAAGTGGTATATTGTTTATGTATATGCTTTGAATGTCCATGAAAGACTGGATTCTTAGTGAGTTCAATTGCAGACTTATTGTCAATTCAAATAATTTTTTTGAACACTCCTTCATGTGATCTCACTCATTAAATCCTGAAGACAAATAGCTTGTTTTGAATCTTCAGTGGTTTTGAATCTTCAGTGGCAACCATAAACTCAGCTTCACATGATGATAAAGTGACAATGTTTTTCTTATGTGAATACCACGTTATTGGTGACTCTCCTAGATAAAATAGGTGTCTTGTTGTGCTTCTTCCATCATCAGTGTCGACATTGTGGTTGCTATCATTGTATCCAGTAATTGTCATTGAGCCTCTTTTCTTAAACCATATCCGATTGTTCCTTGCAGGTATCTCAAAATTTGTTTTAATGTTTTCCCATGTGATTCTCACGGTTTCTGCATATACCTGCTTACTACTCCAACTAAGAAAACAAGATTAGGTCTAGTGTGCAAGAGATACCTTAAGCATCCAATTTTTCTTTGATATAATGTGACATCGATCTCTGGTTCTTCTTTATTTGATTTTGATAGCTTTAACCCAAACTCCATTGATGACATTGCATATTTGAACTCGTGTATGAACTTTACTGTATTTCTTGTAACAAAAAAATCATCAACATAGATTGCAACTATAAAAAGATTTGATCCTTCTTCTTTTAGATAGATAGAGCTTTCTTTGGAGCTTTCTTTGGAGCTTTCTTTCAAACTATAAACTCCTTATATTTTGATCAAGCTTAGCGTTCCATGCTCTAGGAGCTTGTCTAAAACCATATAAAGCTTTAGAGAGTTTGAAAACCTTCTTTTCTGCTTCCATCTTTTCAAATCATTCTGGTTAAGACACATATACTTCTTCGTTTAATTCACCATGTAAGAATACAATCTTGACATCTAGATGATGAATTTCTTAACCCTTTGAAGCAACTAATCCCACTAGTAGTCTTATTGTCTCTCTGCGAGCTACTAGAGCAAATACTTCATCAAAATCTATTCCCGATTGTTATGCATATTTTTTTGCAACAAGACGAGCTTTAAACTTGTTACTGGAGCCATCTGTGTTTCTCTTTATTTTGAAAATCTATTTCAAGCCAATAATTTTAACTTCGTATGGTTTATCAACTAGTTGCCATGTTCTGTTTTTTTTGATTGATTTTATCTCCTTCAAACATGCATTAGTCGACTACGTAATCTTTTGCTTCTTTATATCTCATCGGTTCATTATTACGTGATAGAAGGAGTCTTTCACACTCAATATAAGCTAATAGAACATAGTCACTTAGATATGTAGGAGGTTGAACTTGTCGTGTTGTTCTCCACAAAGGTTGAACTATTTCGCGTGGTGTTTGGTTTTGTTCTTCCTATATTTCCCTTATTTCAACCTCTTCCTCAGTTTGATGTGAGCTATGATTTTCATTATCAGAATCATCACTTTCTTGATAATTTTCAGCGATAAATTGACCAAGTCTATTGTCTTGTGTTTCTCCCCAAGTCAATGAAAAATACCATGTTTGTGTTGTTTTCATCCGCTCCCTTCCAATTCCAAGCTGTCTTTTCATTGAAAGTAACATCTCTACTTACAATGATCTTTCTTGTTGTTCGATTGTAGAGTTTCTAGGCTTTTGAACCAGGTTCTATTCCAAGATGCACCATTGGTTGAGAACACTCATCTAACTTTCTGAGATATGTTGTTTCAACTTTTGCATAAGCAAGATAACCAAATACTCGTATATGGCTTATGTTTGGCTTCTTGTTCCTAAGGCATTCATATGGACTTTGTTTCCGTAATGCCCTTGTGGAAACATGATTGATTAAGTACATTGAATGTCTAACTACTTCTCCCCATAAGTAGTTTGGTACATTCATTGCTTTTAGAATGCTTTGAGTCATTGTCATTAGTGTACGGTTTCTTCATTCTACTACACTATTTTATTGTGGTATATACGGTGTTGTCAATTGCCTTTTGATCCCATTCTTTTCATAATATTCTTGGAAGTATTTTGATGTGACTTCACCACCTCTATTTGTATTTAATGTCAAGATTGTATTCTCTATCTCCTTTTCTATCAAGAGTTTGAACTCCTTAATTTGTCCAAACGCTTCACTTTTCTCTTTTAGTAGAATAGTCCACATGTACCTCGTATGATCATCAATGATGACAAAAACATATTTGTTTTGTGCTGGAGTAGATGGTGTAATTGGTCCTTAGAGATCAAAATGAAAAAATCCTAATACTCTTGAAGATCGAAATTCACTTGCCTTAGGAAAACTGTGTTGAGTTTGTTTTCTTACCAAACAAGAATCACAAATAGGTTTTCTCCTATAATGTTTGGCAATCCGTGAACCATTTACTGAGTTTACATGTCTTTAATGGTTTTAAAACTTAAGTGACCAAGTCTAGCATGCCATTTCCATGTTTTTTCTTCCATCTTTGTATGTAGGCATATCAGTTTACCAATTTGGAGCTTAACCTTGTATAATATGTTTAGAGATCTCTTTAATTTTATTAAGTAATCTACCACTTGGATCATGTAGCGTCAAGTAGTCTTGTTTCATTACCTACTTCACAACCTACTTCAGTAGCTTGTCCTAAGCTCAGTATGTTGCTTTTGAGGTCAGGAATGTAGTAAATTTATGTTCTCCTGTTTTAGCTTGAAGAGAATCGACCCTTTCTTTTCAATGTTAACACAAGATCCATCTCTAAACTTCACTCTCCCTTTGATTTTTGTATCTAGCTATGAGAAGTAAGATTTCTCTCATGTCATGTGGTTGCTTGTCCCATTGTCTAGATATCACAATCCATTTTCTTTCTTCTCGTTTTCTTACCTCTTTGGTAAAATTTTCTCTTCATTGAGAAATATGATCTCGTGCATATAGAAAGACTCATCTACTTCCTCTGTTTCTGATTTTTCTTCTATTACTTTGTTTATCTCCTCCATCTTCTTCTTTATTTCTAGATAAACTGAAACAAAGAGACCTTTCTTGTCACCAAAAACACAGTATATCCGATCTATATTTCTTATTTTTGTTTTTATCTCGAGAGTTAGAAACTCCACATCCTTTTCCTAGACCTGTCCCTTGTCCTCGTAAGTTATCGTATTCAGTATTAGAATAAAGTAGATTACTGTGAGTTGCACTGTTGCTTTCATCATCAACAATCCTCTCCTCGTATGCCTTAAGACGTCTGATGATGTACTCAAAACTAGTTTTTTTTTAAGTCTAGAACTTGCTTTAGTGAGGCTATGATGTGAATGTATATATTCCTTGGCAATCCATTTATAAATTTCTTCACCATCTTTGCTTCCTCAATTACTTGTCCAAGAGCCGCTGATTTTGATGCAACCTCAACCATCCTCCCAGGAAAATCATCAATATTATCTTAACTTTCATTCTCATTCTTTTAAGTTCCGACATAAGAGTTTGGAGCCTTGCTTCTTTAACTCTTTTTGTTCCAAGATTCCTAGTCTTTATCGTTTCCTATATACCTTTAGGTGTGTCTTGTTCTCCAATTTGCAGTATTAGACTTTCTAGTACTAATTAAAATAACAAAGTTGTAGCCAAGTGATATTTTTCCTCAATGCTTGATCATGACTCGATTGTATCTCAAACTTTGTACACTTGCAGTAGTACCTTCATTCTCATCAACCAGACTATGTAATTACTTGAATTGAGCATCAGACACACCACCGATGATGGTACATGTTCTTTCTTCGTTGGTTTGACGTCATCTCACATGGCTCGAGACCTCTTTGTTTATCACAAGTTTTTGATTCAAAAGCAGGACCTTTGCTCTAAATCATCACCTGGGTATCTCCCTTCCGTGAGAAGCATATGGGGTAATAACTTAGAATATACTTTCTCCTATTTCGACAACGAGTTCATTTTTAACTTTTTACTTGATATTGTAAATTTGTAAATTACAAATGATATTAGTACTACATCATTTTACTATTGTAAAAAAAATTTAGAATCTCTACACCTAACTCGAAGTTTCATTGATCTAAAAAAAAATCAAATCTAATATGGCAAACAACCCCTAATTCAATTCTCGGTCCATGTCTTTAGTTTAAGATATATTTTTGTTTTCGTAAAAAATCGTTATATAATATAATAATTAATAAGTTATATTGAACAAACATATAGTTTTCTCGAAAGTGAAAGCTCCCACTTTTAGGTATAGCCGCAGTGTGAAGTAAGATTCACACTGGGTGAACAATGGTCGGTAGTTCGTCACCACCAACGCCATTCACCTTCCTTTTGCTAGTCCCGCCAGAGAACTAATTACACAGTGTGAAGAGTGGAGTGGTTTGTGGCTGAGTTCGCCCATAGGTTGAGATCGAAGGTTTGAGTTCCTCCGGGAGGTCCCTTTTCCTCGGTGTAGGTAAATGGTTGATTTGTCCAAACATGTGTCTGTGAAAGCGTCGTTGGTCTGTCTCGTCGGACTTTGGCCTTCTTTGCCGATGACTCTCCCATCTCATCTCTATCACTCGTCCTCCCATGGTTTCCCTGATTTTCACGGTTTTTGGCTAGAATTTTTGTTTAATAATGTTGGTCTAGTTCCAGTTTAGTTCTTAGTTTGCCTTTGGTTAGATATTGTGAATTGCTGCCTTAGGTAGATCGTTCTTTTCGTCTCTGGCTTGTTTGGGTGTCTTGTTCTTTTGGGCTTGGTCTACTCCAGTGTAGAGGTTGGTTTAGCTCCTTGTCAGTACTCCGAAAACCAGTTTGTGGTCTTGTCTTTTTTGGGTTCCATCGAGGCATCAATCGGTCGACTTTGTTTTGACTTGCCATTTCTGAAAGATTGTGGGATTTTATTCTTGTCGGTCTAGAAGCCTGTTCTTTATACTTGTGGTACTATTTATCATTATAGGGGGTTTCACCATCTGCCTTTAGTCTGTGTCTTGGTGTTGGTTTCAGTTTCCGGGTCGGGGTAGGAGTTTATCGAGTTTTGTCGAAAGTGTCATTGTTAACTTCTTTTCAGGATTAGCTATAAAAAGCTTACCTCTTTGGGTTATGTCCTAGGGATATATTTGTTTGAAATAATTTTCAAATATGCCACAAAAGGTGTTAAAATAGTCAAAAATGCCACACCCATGTTTTCTCCCCAAAAATGCCACAACCAAAAGTTGTTTTTCACGACATACATAGACATAAGCGATGGACATGGACATGAAATAAATTTTTAGCAATATGACTATCAGAGCACATATACGTGGTCAAAAAACATAAATAAAAAAACAAAACTGAGAAAAAGCAATGGTAATGGAGAAAGGATAACATAGAAGATAGAAATAAGAATGAATAATGGAGAAAAGAGAAAGAAGGGACAAATATAAAAAAGAGAGAAGAAGAATAAGAAAAAAAAAAAGGAGAAAAAGATAAAAGGGTACTTTCGGGATAGTTGAGCTATTCATTTAGTTAGTTGTGGCAATTTTTGAGAGGTGATTTTATTGTGGTATTTTTGGCTATTTAGCAAACGTTGATGACATTATTGGGAAAACTCTCTATGTGTTTTCCGTCGGCTTTTGTTTCTCCAGACATAATGTTCACATAAATTACAAACATAAAAACCAAATAAATTATAACAAAATTTATGAGAAGAGAAAAATGAGTAAACAGACTATCATAGTGATAAGAGGAAGATAAATAACTGGAAATTCACCACATTAGGGGATTGGTAATTTCTTAGGCCTCCTAGCCGGCATTTTGTCTTTGAGGGATGAGAGTGACATCTTTCAGTGATGATTAATAACCAACAAAAGAAAAACAAAAACTATGAATAACTTTATACTTCAATTATTAGCACGAAATGGATCACAAAACCACCATAAAAAAGACGAAAACTGCAAAATAAAAAGTAATTGCAAATGAAAACAACGGAAAAATTGATGAACTTATGAAAAAGAAGACATATTTTGCCAAAAAACTTACATGCAAAAAGACAATTTTGAGAAGAGATGAAATGAAAATAAAATAATGGAGAGGATTCTGATTGCCACTACCGTTAATCTCATGGTGAGTCAGAGATAATAAAAGAGAAATTGATTAAGGAGGAGGATTTGTTTGCAGAGAAAAATGAGAGAGAAGAACGAACAATTTTTGAATTGAATATGTAATGAGAATGAACAAAACAAATGTTTTTATCAAGAACAAAAAAACAATTCAATGTCATTAATTTAAGGGTGAATTGCAAATCTAGTATAAAAATAAGGAGAAATGACAAAAAATTTGGAAATTGCAAATCTAATCTTTCGAGGTGAAATAAGGCAATTCTACCCTTGATTTCATGAAAAACCAAAAAAAAATATTATGAAACTGCCATTAATGAATAATTCCACATCAGCGCATGAACATTTTGTAGGTTATGTAGACAAACTGGTAACGTTTTGTAGGTTTCGATTGCAGTTATGTAGGTTCTAAAACATCATTTGTAGGTTGACTGTTTGTGCATGACTTGTAGGTTTTTGATTGTTGTTATGTAGGTTTGAAGGTTAAGCTTTGTAGGTTTTCGATTGCTGTTATGTAGGTTTGAA
>OVAX01002619.1:0-27602 GCA_900406405.1 Lepidium africanum | reverse complement strand
TTCCATGCTTCTTGTGAAGATGATGCAGAAGCGATTCTGGGAAAAATCGATTATGATACTGCAGTTTGCAATCATGTCCTGAAGCAAACGGTCTTCTCTTTCTCTTGTTACTGCAGGCGTGGCTTCTGTGGTTGGAGTCACTGTGATTCCATTCTCGTTTACATCCTAAAGTTTTCTGGTTTTTAGAATTGTTCTCAATTTGATTTTCTNGTTTTCTGGTTTTTAGAATTGTTCTCAATTTGATTTTCTAGAAATTGTAAGAATCTCCATTGAAGATTGGAATGATTTGATGCATCGTTGTCTCCATGTGCTCTGATACCATATTTGACTTTGATCTCTCTTGTGTTTAGGATCGGACAACAACAAACGTTAGTTTGTTTCTCTCTTAGAGAATTGAATCTCTCTGTTTCTCTCTTTGAGATTTGATCGTTTTTGAAGATAACGACAATTGCTCTCATTTTTATTTGTTCTCGTTAAAACACAACTCTATGTTTTATGTTTAACGTTTTTGTTAAACCAAATCAACATATTTTATTAATTATCAACAAGAGTATATATAGTTTACAACACACTTATTCATCAAGGGTTATGTATTCTAAAGACATCCCTAAACCTAAAGACACATATATACACATATGACTACTCGATTGTGCCTATACAATCATACCTATTTGATTACACACTTACATAACAACTATAGTTTATACAAAACCCTAAAGTTTGTTTAATGATCTACGCTGAAGACTGGATCACTTCCAACATTCAAACTTTGCTGCTCAAATCTTAGCTTCCGAGAGATGAAGCTGACTAGAGGAGATGCGGAGGTAAAAGAATGTACACTTATTAACTAATGTTTTTGTAAACACCACTCACTTCCAGCATTTTCTATGAATTATAGTCTTTCTTTTACATGAACGATCACCATTCTTATAAGCATTTAAATCTGAATCCGTATTCATTTTACAAGGTTGGATCTTTTCAAGAGGTCTCTTCTCCGATTCACTCAACACTAGATGCTATCCATGTTTGAAGCGCATTTTATTTATATGATATTTATATAATCGGATTTATTTATAATGTGCAGTTTTCTAATTTGCAAATTTGGTAATATGTTTGATCGAAAATTCGGGTTATCACTCATGTAACCATAAATATGGATAATGTTTTGTACTATTTTAAAATTGGTAGCATATTTACAATATCCAGTTTTGGTTTGTACGCAATAAAAATTACAAAATTTGCCGAATAATTTATACATTTGTTTGAGGGATATAGTAAAATAGAACATGTACATAAATTTATGACATTTAAACGGGAATATGTTTGTAGTTTAAATTTACGAAAAAAGGCAAAACAAAAAATATATCAACATATTACTATTAAATCTAAGTACTTTAAGTTTTTGGTAAGTATTTGTGAGATTATGAATGTATCTATTGGGCCTAGTACATATAAAATGATCTATAAATTACAAAAAAGCAGAACCAGGAAATATAATGACCTTAGCCCAATAGATACATTCATAATCTCACCAAAAATTAAATTTTTATATTGTTTTGTTATAAGATCATGAACTTTCATGTTTTTAAATCGTTAAATGTGTATTTGAAACGGACTACTGCAATTTTGGTCGATTGGTCTTATATTAAATTAATCATATGACACTGTAAGTTCATGATCAGTTTTATTTGTCGCAATTGTTGAAATAAATGTTTATTTAATTTTGTTGGTTTTTATATGTAATTTATGTAAGATCTAAACTTTTAACCTAATTGTATTATAATCTAGGATATTTAATTAATGGCGGCTAGGGCGACTGATGTGATGATGAATGACGTGAATTCGAAGGTGCATCCACCGGACCCACCTGACTTGTCGTGCTCAAAGGCAGTCAGAGGAGATGTGTGTTGATGAAGTTTTGAAATTGAGGGCTAGTGTGATGTCTAGGGTTGATGTGGATTTGGCGGATGGTGCGATTGTGATGGCGGGGAGTTTGAATGTGCCATATGATGGTTCGGCTCAGAATCATGCTTCGATCTATTATTTAGAACGCCAGATTCTTTAATGGGCGTGAACGGAGATATGTCTGTGGTTGGTGGGAATAATAGGGTTTTGGACTCTGAGGTAATTAACTTGGCCGTGAACAGTGGTGTTGCAGATGAGACCATGATTGACGCGGGTGAGCAAGGGAGGCCACTCGTATCACATCCAACATGGTCCGCAACCATACATGTACGTGATTATGAACGTGACTTGAATAATGGCAGTCTAAACACTGTTCATACAAACAATTCTGTTGTTTCTTGTGATACTCTGATGATAGCGGGTGGTGTTCATAGTGACCCCTCAGGTATTTCATCATCTTTGGCTCAAAAGGTTTCTCATGGAGGTTCAATTCCAATGGCGAGGGTGTCTAGGGAATTTGTTAAGGCTAGACTACAGATTGAGTATCTGCAAGGCAAGGGGGTGAGGCGGTAATCTCAATTAAGGATGAAGTGGTCGATGCTTTGAATGCTGTTTGGGATAAATGTATGTATGTTAAGGTTGTGGGACGTCATGTTAACATTGCGGTTATGACCAGAAAATTGCATGAACTTTGGAAGCCTTTGGAAGACATGAAAGTTATTGACTTGCCTCCTAAGTTCTTCCTCGTACGTTTCAGAGCGGAGTCAGATTATACTAGTGTTTTGACGGGAGGTCCGTGGAAGATTTTTGGTAGCTGCTTACTTACTAAGGCTTGGTCTATGATTTTTGACCCATCTTGTAGTGATATCTAAACAACGCCGATTTGGATTAGAATTAATTGTCTACCAATGACTTTTTATCATGATGAGGCTTTATTAGGGATTGCAAGTGGTATTGAAACTCCGATTAAGGTTGATAGCAATACGCTAAACTATGATCAAGGTCACTTTGCAAGAGTTTGCGTTGAAGTGGATCTCTCGAAGCCCCTAAAAGGTTCAGTGATTGTGAATGCTCATCGATATTGTATCCTTTAGAAGGTCGATCGAGTATATGCTCACGATGTGGAATGCATGGTCACTTAGTTCATTCATGCCCTTTAGTACAACGTGATAGCTCGGTGGTTACTACGGTGGTAGCTACTGCTCTGCCAGACGCTACGAACCAAGGTGTTGGTGATGGTTTTATAGAGGTGAGACGTCGCGGGAAAGGACCTTTGGCCACGAATGATAAGGTTATTGCTGGTAATGGTCACGGGAAGAATAAAGGGAGAGTTCTTCAAGAAAGAGTTTCTTCTCAATCTAAGGATAATATTGCTTTAGCCAACAAATTTGGTGAGTTGAGAGTTGATCCTCCTCTGCGTAGTCCTGATCGTGTGGAGCTGGCTAATATAGCTAACAAGGAGTACATACGTCCTATGCATACGATGGTGGAGAAGGTTGTGCCAGAGAAGCCTAGAGTTGACTCTATGCTGTCTGTTGTTAGTTCCATAAATCCTAAGACCACCGCCAAGGCGTCTATTAATCTGCAAAATGTTGACGTTGAGAAGACCGTGGCTCCAAGCTCTTATTTGAATACTAAGGATTTGAATGTTAGTTTTAACACCGATCATTTGCCTTCCAATGAGGACCCTCCTCGGAGGCATTTAACTGGTACCAAACCAACATTAAACCAACATAGAATAAAAAGGTGCACTCGCAGCCTGTTATGGGACTCATATTTAGTGATATTACTGGTGAAGTCAGGTTTTCTACTTTCGGCAAGTGTATGCGTGTGGATACGTGTCAAGGGGGTAATGTGGGGAATGCTCAACATGGTATCGATATGGTGCATGCACGTGGTCCTGTTGATCCTTCTCTGGATAGTTTGGTCTGTTCGGATACAGGTCTGGTGGATGGGAGTATGATACCAGATAGTTCGGTTATTGAGTCTAAAGATAGTATTGGTAATCGTGTTGCTTCACCATCTGGAGGGGCTTCTAAGTCAACCTTAGCGGTGGTACTTGCGGAACATAGTTCTTGATGGGTTACCCTGGTTGTTCGCTTTTACTCTATCATTCTTATGATGAATTGCACTTTTTGGAATTGTCGGGGGGCCAATAAACCCAATATTAGGTGTTCAGTTTGTTATCTTCTTAAGAAATTCAAGACAGATGTTTTGTCACTTTTTGACACTTATGCTAGCAGAGACAGGACTCGGGATATTTGTCAGAATTTGGGCTTTGATAAATCTTTTCGTGTGGATGCAAGAGGTTAGAGTGGTGGTCTCTGGTTGCTTTGGAGACTGAAATGTGGTCTTGTTTCGATTGAAGCATCTTCAGAACAATTTATTCATGCTAAAGTGGTGCTTGGTTCAGACTGCTTTAACTTGTTTATGGTGTATGCTGCTCCATCGGCTAGTTGGCGAAGTGGTCATTGGAGTGAGCTTAAAAATTTAATTCAGTCATGTGTTGATCCAGTTTTTGTTGGTGGTGATTTCATTACGATTGTATGTTCAGATGAGCGAACTCGTGCCGAAGGTTGGACTCAAGACTCTTTAGTTTTTCGTGGGTGGATCAATTCTCTCACTCTAATAGATATGGGTTTCCGTGGAGGACAATTCACTTGGTGGAGAGGTCGCTCATAGGATACTATTGTAGCAAAACGGCTTGACCGTGTTTTGTGTTGTGCTCAAGCTCGTTTGAGATGGCAAAAAGCATCGGTGACTCACTTGCCCTTTCTCTCGTCAGACCATGCTCCTCTCTATCTTCAATTTTTGACTCCGATGCATTTTGACCCATCGCGTAGACCTTTCCGATTTGAACCTGCTTGGTTGAGTCACCCGAGTTTCAAAGATTTGCTTGCGGCATCTTGGGATAACAATATTAGCACACCGTCTGCTCTCCATCGCCTTCATGTTACGTTGAAAAGATGGAACTGTCAAGTGTTTGGCAATATTCAACGTAAGAAGGATAAACCTATAGAGGACATTGCTAAAGTTCAGGATGCGATCGAATTGAACCGAATGGATGATTTACTTGAGTCCGAAGCTATCTTATTGAAATAATTGGATGTGGTTTTAGAACAAGAAGAAGTGTTGTGGTACTAGAAGTCTCGGGAAAAATGGGTTCAGTCTGGGGATCGTAATTCTCATTTTTTCCATATCTCAACTATAGTTTGGCGATATAGGAACCATATTGACTGCCTCCAAGATACTGATGGTAGTTGGATCACGGACCCTATGGCACTTGAGGAACATGCTGTTGGTTTTTACCGTAATCTCTATTCTACTAGCGATATCGTTGTATCGGATGTACGGCTGCTGGCGGAGGGATTTCCTCTGATCTCTCGGGATGACCTTAGTGCACTACATGTTCCTTTTTCCGCAGCCGATGTGGAGTTTTCTATTTGGAGTATGGGTCGCTTCAAAGCTCTTGGTCCGGATGGATATCAACCAGTCTTTTATCAACACTGTTGGGATACGGTGGGTGCCTTGGTTGTTAAATTTGTCCTTGATTTTTTTGCATCATGTGTTCTGCCTCCTGGTACTAATGACGTGTTGATAGTACTCATTGGTAAAGTATTAACACCAGATAATATATGCTAATTTTGGTCTATTAGTCTCTGCAACGTGTTAAAACGATAACAAAGATGATGGTGATTCATCTCAAGCATGTTATCCCCAATCTGATTGGTCTGGTTCAGACTAGCTTCCCGGGTCATTTAAGTACTGATAATATAGTGGTTGTTCAGGAGGTTGTTCACTCTATGGAACGTCGAAAAGGCAGGAAAGGTTGGATGTTGCTAAAACTTGACCTTGAAAAGGCCTATGATAGAATCAAATGGGACTTCCTAGAAGATTCTCTACGAGCAGCTCACCTACTAGATTCCTGGGTGTCCTGGATTATGCAGTGTATTACAGGTCCATCAATGAGTGTACTCTAGAATGGGGAAAGAACTCCCCCTTTCTCTTCGGCTCGTGGCCTAAGACAAGGGGAGCCATTATTCTCGTACTTGTTTTTACTATTCATTGAAAGACTTTGCCATTTGATTGGGGCTGCTGTGGGTTCTAGTGATTGGAAACCTATTCCTATCTCACGAGGGGGACCGAGGTTATCTCATATTTGTTTTGCTGACGATCTTATCTTGTTTGCTGAAGCATCAACATCACAAATCTCGGTTATTCGAAGTGTTCTTGATCGCTTTTGTACAGCCTCGGGACAACGAGTGAGCCTGGAAAATTCCAAAGTTTTCTTTTCCAAGAATTTTCGTAGGGAACTTCGAAATCGTATCAGCGAAATTAGTGGTATACAGGCCACTTCTAATTTGGGTAAGTATTTAGGCCTTCCAGTTCTACACAAAAGGATTAATGCTGAAACTTTAGGTGTTGTTCTCGAAAGAGTGAATTCTCATTTAGCCGGGTGGAAGCAAAAATTCCAGAGTTTCACCGGCATGATTACCTTAACACGTGTAGTCTTATCTTTCATACCTGTGCACACAATGAGTATTGTTTCTCTGTCTTCATATCTTCATGAGAAACTTGACAGAATCGCGCGGGGTTTTGGGTGGGGTTCTACTTCGGAACAGAGAAAGATCCACCTTCTTTCCTAGGATTGTGTTTGCAAACCAAGGCGAGAGGGGGAGTTTAGGGATTCGTAAAATGAAATATATGAATTTGGCTCTACTAGCTAAAGCCGAATGGTGACTATTGCATGACACGTTGAGTCTTTGGGCTCAAATTCTCAAAAGCAAGTATAAGCTTTCAGAACAATTTGACTCATCTTGGTTAAACAGATCAGGTCAGTCTTCCACAATATGGCGTAGTATTTGCTATAGTCTTCAGCATGTTATTCTCCCAAGCTCACGTTGAATTGTGAGTAAAGGTAATATGCCTAGTTTTTGGGCCGATAGGTGGCTGTCTTCTGAGTCGCTGTTGAGTGTGTCCAACATTCTGATTCCGCCAAGGGATTTGGCACTCAAGGTTAAGGATTTTTGGATTACTGGAAGTGGATGGTGTATGTCTCGAATTGCACCTTTTATCCCGGAAAATGTTAGATTGCGCCTTCTTGCGTCTGTTGTAGATGAGGTTATTGGTTTTAAAGATAGGCTGTCGTGGGGGCATTCACCAAATGGTCAATCCACTGTCTCTTTGGCTTATGCGTTTCTTACTCAAACAAATATACCAGGTCAATGTATGCATTCTTTCTTCCGTAAAATTTGGACTGTTGCAGCTGCAGAGCGAATTTGCGCTTTCTTGTGGCTTGCTTCACACCAGGTACTTTTGACTAATGCCGAGAGAAAGTGACATCACTTAGGGGAATCAGATATATACACAGTTTGCAGAGGTGGGGTTGAATCTATTATCCATGTTCTCCGTGATTGCCAAGCCATGAAAGGTATATGGACTCGACTTTTACCACATGATAAGTGGGACTGGTTCTTTTCTTTGCCGATTTTGACTTGGATACATAGTAAGTGGAGGTGCTGTAATGTTTTCCATTCCCCATTTCATGTCGAGATCGATATAGATTCATCTTAACCCGATGTCAGGAAGTGGTAGTGGCTTCATCGTCATGTTCGACTACTACTCTAGTACCCACCCGCGTGGTACGTAGTATCGGATGGTGTTGTCCTTTTGATGGGTGGTTCAAGATCAATACGGATGGTGAGGTTCATGGAAGCCAAGGTTTTGTTACAGCTAGTGGTGTTCTTAGGGATGCCTATGGGAATTTGATTGGCGGTTTTGCACTTAACATTGGTACATGTACGGTTCCTATGGCAGAGTTATGGGGAGTCTATTATGGTCTTTTCTTGGTTTGGGAGAGGAAGGTAACCCGGCTGGAATTGGAGATAGACTCAAAATTGGTGGTCGATTTTTTGAAGAAAGGAATAGAGGAAACTCATCCTCTTTCCCCCTGGTACATCTGTGCCATAGCTTTATTTCGAATGACTGGATTGTCCGTATTACTCACATTTACAGGGAAGCCAATCGCCTCTTAGATGGTTTAGCTACTCTGACTTTTTCTCTTCCTCTTGGCTTTCCTTCTTTCTCTGCTTGGTCGGCATCGTTTGATGAATTACTAGCTAGTGACGGTGCGGGTTCTGCTACTTCTCGTTTAGTCTGTTTGTAATTTTCTAGATTTTTTTGTGAATAATTTTTGCAAGGGATTTTCCTCTGTTTCCCATCAAAAAAAGAAAAAACTTTTAACCTAATTGTTTTTTCCTATTGAATTTTTATTTAAGAGTGATGCACAATGCACGATATTAAGTTTTTTTTCTCGTTTATGAAGTAGCTTTTTGAAAACAAAAATCTTTCATGATTACCTTAAATGTAATGTTATAAACATTGTAAAAAAAACCAAAACACGTTAAGGTAATAACACCATATAATTTTACTGAGTTTTACTAATATGTCGAATGCCTAAAATTAACTATATTGATGACTGCATTAATTGAGTAGTAAAAATTATTTATCAACTTGTTCCCTTAATTTGGCCCGATCTATAGCCAAATTGCTCTCACTGGAGCTAGCTGGATTTGAACCCCCCACTGGTGCCAAACTAAATCAGGGGCAAGCCAACTGGACCACCTGCTTCTTGGCAAATAAGTATAAATTGTTTATCAAGGTATTAAAAAAAGGAAAAGTTGTCTAAGAAGAGCACAAATACTAAGATCAACCATTAAAAGATTATTTGATATGACAGCAAAAGAAAGTGACAAATTTAAGGTTTCCACGAAACTTGAACAGGACGCTTCCATGTCCGACGCCGGAGATCTCAAGCGGCCACCAGATCCTCCACCTCCACCATCGGTGTCCCCTTCATCGATGGAGCTTGGGTGTGAATTGACTGCGATTACACAACCTCATGATAGATTCGATAAGGAGAATAAGGGTTTGGACCTGGAGAAGGGGTTTGCGGATTCAAACCATGCTTGACGCGGGTGAAAGAGATGGTCCACTCTAATCACATCCAACATGGTCCGCACCTTTTTTTTTCCTATAGTGAATGTAAATTCGGAGAGTGCATTGATGCCAATGAGGATCTCACGAGAATCGGAAGGACGGCGAATGGAGTGTTGAACACGATGATAGGAGTCATGGCTGTGGAGTAGATTGTTGCAGATTCAACCATGGTTGACGCGGGTGAACGAGGTCATCCACTTGTCTCACATCCAACATGGTCTGCAACTGTGTCGGCTTCCGGTGTAGGAAGTTACTCTACTCCTTTTGAAACGAAATCCTGATGGGTTTGTGAATGCTAGGGTTCATACGGAGTATCCTAATGGCTTAGATGGGGAGGCTTGTATTGTTGTTGATGACGATGTGATGAAGGCTATTAATGCTTTATGGGATAAGTGCATGTACGTGAATTTTCCCGGCAAGAGTGTCAACATTGGCGCCATGACGAGGAAACTTCATGAACTTTGGAAACCGTTGGGGTCTATATTGGTTATTGATCTCCCAAGGAACTTTTTCCTTGTACGATTTGGAGCAGAAAGTGATTATATCAATGCACTCACTAGAGGTCCGTGGAGGATGTTTGGTAGTTATCTTTTAACCCAAGCATGGACAGCTTCTTTCGACCCATGTCATAGTGAGATTCGAACAACTCCAGTATGGATACGTATTGAGCAACTCCCAGAAATTTTCAACAACATCATTTTGGCTGAGATTGCAAAAAGTTTAGGTCGACCAATACGCGTGGATGAGTCCATGTTAAACTTCACTAGAGGTCGTTTTGCACGTTTATGTGTAGAAGTGAACTTATCCCGACCTTTACAAGGGTCTGTGCTTGTTAACAATGATTGCTACTTAATCTCTTATGAGGGGTTATCTAATATTTGATATTCTTGTGGTATCTAGGACATTCATCTCATGTCTACCCAAAAACTGTCGTGGTAACGAGTGATGTGGTTCCTCAATCGTCCTCTTCTCCACTAGATGTTTCGAGTAGCTCGCAAGATGGCTTTACAATGGTACGTAGGAAAGGTAAAACTCAATCCGCCATGACTAAGAATATGGAGAAGTCGTTAGGGGATATGAGTAATGGGCAGCTTAGGATAACGCAAGATAAACCTTGTGTAACACCCCTAGGGCAAGTTCGCATACCGCACACTCTTGAGGGTAAGTTGAAGGGTAAGGGTGTGTTGGATAATAGCTTGGCTTCTGTCAGGATATGTGCAACAAAAAAATCGCTTTCTAACCAAGTTTTAATGGATTTTTCTAATTTTATTCCTTATAATAAGGCTACTACGGTGCTGTTCTTTTCCTCATCTAGAAACTCCATCTGAATGATCCGTTTGGATTATCTGTTTGGATGATGCATCTGGATGATGTTCTTTTCTTCATTTGAAAACTCCATCTGGATGATGCGTTTAGATGAAGTTATGTTTCTTTGTGCATTTGTATAAATTAGTTGGATTTAGTTTGTAACCAAATGACTAAAAAGGGCATACTTTGTGTTAAATTGTTTTTTATGATATAAATTATATTTACAAATACAGAAATATCAAAATTATTTTTAAATAACTAATAAAATTGTATATTAATTACATAGTCAAATTTTAGTAAATAATTATTTTATAAAACTTAAACAAAATTTTTATTAAATATTTTAATACATAAAAAATAATAAATACTCATGCATTTCAAAGCATAAAAACATAAAAAATGTTTCAAAATCATAAAAATTATAGAAAAAATTACAACGAAGAAAGAGTGTGAAAATGAGGAGAGAGAGTAAAAAGAGAAGATAGAGCAAAAAGAGGAGAGAGAGTAAAAAAGGAGAGAGAGCAAAAAGAGGAGAGAGAGTAAAAAAGGAGAGAGAGCAAAAAGAGGAGAGAGAGTGAAAAGAGGAGAGAGAGTAAAAAGAGGAGAGAGAGTAAAAAGAGGAGAGAGAGTAAAAAAGGAGAGAGAGTAAATAGAGGAGAGAGAGTAAAAATAGGAGAGAGAATAAAAAGAGGAGAGAGAGTAAAAAGAGGAGAGAGAGTAAAGAGAGGAGAGAGTAAAAGAGAAGAGAGAATAAAAAAGGACAGAGTAAAAGGAGGAGAGAGTAAAGAAGGAGAGAGAGTAAAAAGAGTGAAAATTTTAAAAATTTTGGATGAGTTTGCTAAATCCATCCAAATGCTCCATCTGGATGAAACACTTAAATATGTCTAAAAGAACAACAGTTTTCATCTCCATCCAGATGGAGCATCTGAATGGACAAAAGAATAACACCTACTTCAAACCGTTTTGCCAGTTTAAGTGAAGATGGGATTGTTTCGGAATTGAAGTCTTGTCAGATTTCAGATTCACCAAATAAGGAGAATGTTTTACCTATGTCCAAGAATGTGTGTAAGAGACCAATGGTGGTGGGGGTTTCGTCTGTGGGTAAGAGTGTTGAGAATGAGAAAGTGAATATTACTCATCATGAGTTGAGGGATAATCTTGTCGGCAATTTGATAACATGATTTTACTCTAGTTATCAAATCCTATTACACTAAAATATCGATGTAGTATAATAGGTGTCAAACCACTGAGAGTGTAACTAGCACTCATGATACAGCTAACTACTCTAATCCAAGCCAATTAGGGTGAATATTTTTGTTGTCTAGCAACTTAAATGAAACGAGCATAAACCAAATAAAGCATCAAAACAAAGCAGAGTGAACAAATAAACAGAGCAAGCAGTAAAAGTAGAGCAGAATAAAGTAGTAGGTGAAACAAGCGCAAGGTGAGAAAACAGGTTCCTAGGGAAATGTATCATGGATCAGCATATCACTTAGATCAACTAGGTGCTTGAAAACCCTCAATAGAGCTAACCTCTAGGCAGCAAGAACATAAGACATTGAATCCACTCTCGTGGCAAACAAACTCGACTAAGCTATTAAACTCAACTAGACCTTATCCCCATAGGCATTTGACAACTTAGATGACATAAAGAATCAACTTACTTCGAGTCGATTCACACCTTAAACTTTTGATCCCTCAAGCTAAGAGTGTGAATCTCTGAAGTTGGTTTAGTCAGACATTCTACCAAACACCTATAGGGTGCTAGAACATCTCAGAACAAGCATCAGTTGATCATAATGAAACAAGCATTAACAACACCACATCAGATGAGATTTAAGCATTCCTAACCTCAAGCAACTTTGAAAACCTAAGATCCACGCCAACCTAACCCATCCTCAAAAGCCCTAGGTGAACTACTCAGAATTCATAAAATAAACAATAGCAGCAAAAATCACTACAGGTGACATGAATAATGAACTCGAATTCAAACTAAGAGCAAGATTAAACTAAAACAAAAAAGTGCATAAATCATCAATCAAAGGTTTGGTGCCTCAGGATTACAAAGAAAACGGTGCTTGCACAAAAGAAGCAAAAATCTAGGATGTTTGTTTTTGGCAACAAAAACAAATATTTATACTAAGTTCGAGTTAAACCCTAAATCGATCCGGCCCATTAGCAGTAGTCCAGCGTGTAGTGGAAATTAGCCTCAGTCTAGCCCAACGATGAAAAAGGCCCATGAGTTGAAAGTTGGTAGCCCATGATACGATCCACTTGATCTACAACTCGAACCGCATCACGTGTGTGTCCAAAACTCGACCGTTGGCTCTAGTGCAACTCGAGTTCATCCAAGCTTGATCTGCCACTCTAGTGCCAGTCGAGCTCTTTTAATTTCTGACTTGAGACCGGCTCGAGTGCTCTTAGACTCGATCTGCCACTCGATACCGACTGGAGTGCTTCTAGACTCGATTTGCGACTCGAGTTGCATCCAGTGCTGGTTTGAATTTTGATAAACTCCTGCTCCAATCTGACTCCAAGTGCTGCTCCTTGCACCCCTTAGTCTCCACTTGTTCAGAACACTCCATTTTTGTGCCTTATGCGAAGAGCATTTGCATACTCAAAAACAATCAATTACATTTATAAATCAACAAATTCTCAAAAAATCATGTCATTGTAGAGCACTTGAGGTTTGAACCTAAGAGAATCTAGAATTGGCAACAATAGGATTGCAAGGCTTTGACTCAATCTATAACAATCAATTTCTTTTGCTTTCACTTAATCTATTTCCAAAAATATCTTCCTCTTATGCAATGAATCAAGGGTCAAGAGATTGATCTAAGAGAATGACATTATGCTAAGGATACACAAGAAGACAATCAAGCTCTATCTAACACAAGAAACATCAATTTAGTTCACTTACGAATCTTATCAAAAACACCTTGTGTGCAACAAAACTTATAGCTTCTAGATTCAAGATATTAAGTCAAATCTAGCCTTAAGTACATCTTAATTGATAAATCTAACATCCTAGCAACAAAACCAAATCATCAAAACCCTAGATCTATCAAACTTTCAACTCAACAAGCATAATGAAAAAGATAAAGAGAAGAGATTAAGAAAAAACTCTAGATAGATGATTTGATCTTGAACATCTACATGAAGAACAAAGTCTCTTGATTAATCTCCCTCCAAAGTATCACCTCTTCCTAAGAAGGTTGGATCCAAATCTCCGTAGGGAGGTTGGAAAAATATAAAAAAAGTTGTGTTTTTTTTCTCACAAGACGATTTATAAGGCCTAAAAACTAGGGCAACAAGCCCAAAAAGAAGTGGATTCGGGTTGACCCAAGACAAACCGCGTCAAACCAATCAAAATGTGCCAAGTTTGTGTGTTTTTGGCAAGTCCTCAGGTAGATCTGGTCGTGGGTCTGGTTGAGAGGCTGTCCCTGAGTTGGCAGTCCACGGCCTACGCAGGTTACGGGTCTGGTTGCGGCATCTCTGCGGATATCATTTCACAACCCGCGGCCAATGCAGGTCGCGGTTGAATGACATATGTTCAGTAAATTCGCCGTATCTTTCTAACCACTTATCCAAATAACTTCAAACCACCGCCAAATGAAAGCTGACTCTTGGGGCTATCTCGTATCTAAATTTCAGCCAATTTAGTTCATGGGAAGATCGTCATCGATCACCATCTTTAAGAACTTTGGAAAAAGCCTCGGGTAGGTAAGGTCGCGGCCAGCTTGGCATTTTCTTCTTGGGCTGCAGGGTCTGGTGGTCTTGGTCGTGGCTAAGGCATCATCACTTGACCATTCTTCACTTCCTTTGCCATTTAGACCTCCAATCCAAGCTTGATTCATCCCTTAAGCTCAAAATCAATCCTCCTTGATGCAAGCTCCCATCCTTATGCTCCAAACCTCATGGTTCAAGTCTCCAATCACCTAAAAATACCGAAAAACACAAAAATATGCAAATGCATGACCTAAAGACTATAATGCACCAACTGAACACAAAGTGACTCTAAAATAACATGATGTGTAACTAAAAGACTAAAAATGATAATAAAATGCAATAGAAAATAGGCTAAAAATAATGTACATCATGAAGGGAAACGAACTAGTTTGCAACATAAGCAATCAACAAGTACAAATCAAACAGGATCTCATGAAAATACTAATTACAATCGGATCTTATGGTTTAGAATATACCTTGAAGTTTTGCAGCGGAAATAATTGACTAATCTGAGAGTCCTTTAGCACTCCAAATGTAGTGCCTCTTTCGGTATCCACACACACATAAACTGGATCGGGAACGGGATGCTAGTGTCGTTGAGATCAAATCTCATTCTCTTGACAAATATTTTGTCTCTGATTTAGGGTTGCTGTGTCTGAGTGTTGTCACTCTTGAAAACTAACGTTTTCTTAAGTTTTATAGACACACATAACCTAATCACATTAGGTTTAGCAAGATGAGCTTCAGCCCAATATAAACACATTAAATTAAATCTCATTTACTCTAGTTAATGGGCTGGAGTCTAACACATAAGAAAGGATAACAATTATTCTTTTATTTAAGTTTTACGTAAACATATATGTAATATATGTGTCCCTAAATATAAATGTACTTTGATCCAATTTTCTTAGGTGTGTGACCCTATAGGGTCATATAATATTAGTAATAGATTCTCAATCTATAGATTATAATTGGTTTCTAGCAAAACATTATAACCACCTAATATTATACGATATCAAATTCTTGATTATACGACTTTGTAAGAGGAAGTACGAATGATCTCAGGACATTCCCAACACATCAGTGCCTCAAGTACATATTAGAGTTCGAGAGGAACTGCTAGGCTTGGCATTTGTCTTGAGTGGAATTGTCTTGACCTGAGGCTCCAAGTAGAAGCAGACTCGACCTGAGGCTCCAGGTGACGGCAGACTCGACCAAAAACTCGAAAAATGCCCAAAGTGTGGCTAGGCTCGACTAGGGACTCGAGATAGAGTATGGCTCAGGCTTTTGGTTTGGCTATCCCTCCAAAATGGAAGTACCTGAGATCACTCCAAATGCAAATGCAAGTGCAAAATATGGAAAAAACATCTAAACGACCTTAAAGTTATGATATGGTATGTTTATAGATGCAAAACGAGTCAAAATACAGTGCTAATAAGGGATACATTCTAGACATATCAGGCAATGATAAGTCTAATGTGAGAACTAGTCCGAAAGAAAAGTCTTTAAGCACAGTCGTCCTACTCGTGGCCTTGTGGTGGTACTCCAGAGATTGGTAAAGCCTTTATTGGTTAACTTTTTAAAATGGTCGATGAGGTAGTTAATCATGCCTATACCCCCAGCTTTAAAAATCCTCCCTTAGTGCTGTTGATATATTCCAAGAACTCGACACTGAAGGTTAATACCAAGTGTTTAGATTTGTTGCAAGGAAATTTAGAGAAACTGAAGCATTCTTATGAGAATGTGATGGTTTCAATGAATGAGTGACGGACTTCCCCGGTAGTTCTTATTGCTGTGGATTTTGTCATCATGATTAATGCTCTATTTTGGAATTATCAGGAGGCAAATAAACCCAATCTTAGTTGTGGCGGACGGGTATTGGTACTTTAAATGTTATCTCATCTTCAAATCAGTTTATTCATGCGCACCTGAACGATGGGAATAATAGCTTGGATCTTATTGTTGTTTATGTGGCCCCTAGTATCAGCAAAAGAAATGGTTTGTGGAGTCTTCTAAGTGATACTACAGCTACGATACGAGGACCACTTATTATTTGTGGTGATTTTAATAAGATTATTCGTATGGATGACCGAGTTGGTGGTAATGGTCAACTCTCGCCTGATTTGTTATTGTTTGGTGATTGGATTAATCAACATTGTCTTGTGGATATGGGTTTCAAAGAGTGTCGCTACACGTGAAAGCGAGGGCAGTATAAACGGACCTATCTAGCAAAACGGTGGCTTGTTTGCTTTGGCAAGAAGCTTGGGTCACACATCTCTTTTTTCTCTCTTCGGACCATGCACCACTATGGATCCAATTGAATCCGATCTCGCCTGCTAATCCTCGTCAGTCACTGTTTCGCTTTGAATCGGCTTGGATGAAGCATTATGGTTTTCAAAAGCTTTTGTCTCAGTCTTGGAATTCTCGTATCTCGACTCCAATTGCTCTACGTCGACTTCAACTCACGTTACAGCAGTGAAATAAGGAGATATTTGGGGATGTACGGAAGAGGAAAGATAGACTCATTGCGGATTTAAAAACAATCCAAGATTCTTTGGACTTTCTTCCGACGGATGATCTTTTGCATCGTAAGGCTACTTTGATGAAAGAGTTGGATAGTGTTCTTGAGCAAGAAGAAGTTATTGGGTTTCAAAAATCTAGCGAGAAATGGATTACTCTTGGGGTTCAAAACACAACATTCTTCCATTCATCAACAATAATAAGACAAAGAAGAAATCGTATTGAGATGCTTAAGGATGCTGTGGGAAATTGGGTGTCAGATTTGCAGGTTCTAGAACGGATGGTGATTGACTACTATACATCTTTATACTCAACAGATGATGTGGATTTCACAGCTGCGAAGTTATACCAAGATGGCTTTGCTTCCTTATCATGGGATGAGAGAGCTTTTTTGGAAAAATCTTTCTCGGCTTTAGAAGTGGAATCAGCCCTCAGAAGCATGAGTAATTTTAAAGCTCCAGGACCAGATGGTTTTCAACTGTGTTTTTACCAAGATTGTTGGGGAGCGGTTAGTGAATTGGTGGTGAATTTCATGCTTCGCTTCTTTTAGACTGGGTTACTTCTAGAGGGAATGAATGATGTGTTATTAGTTTTAATCCTGAAGGTCTTAAAACCGGATAGTATGAAGCAATTCCAACCGATAAGTCTTTGTAATGTTTTGTTCAAAATAATTACAAAGACATTGGCAAATTGGATGAAACATGTGATGCCTCAACTCATTGGACCTGCCAAATCAAGTTTTATTCTGGGACGCTTGAGTATTGATAATATAGTCATAGTGCAGGAGATCGTCCATTCGATAAGGTGTAAAACAGGTCGTAAAGGGTGGATGCCTATGAAATTATACTTGGAAAAACTATATGATTGGGTATGTTGGGATTTCTTGGAGGATACCTTACGCACTGCTAGGTTTTTGGAACAATGGATCAAGTGGATTTTATGCTCGGTAACGGGACCTTCGATGAAGGTACTTTGGAATGGGGAGAAAACGGAGTCATTCAGACCAGCGAGGGGATTGAGACAAGGTGACCCGTTGTCCCCGTATCTCTTTGTTCTCTGCCTAGAACACCTATGTCACCTCATAGAGAAGGCGATTATTGAGAAAACATGGAAACCAATTAGAATTTATTGAAATGGTCCACATTTATCTCATGTTTTTTTTACGGATGCCTTGATTTTGGTAGCGGAAGCTTCACTGTCTCAAATGCGTGTTATTCGGGACATTCTTGACCACTTTTGTTCAGCTTTGAGTCAGAAAGTAAGTTTAGAAAAGTCGAAGATCTATTTCTCCAAGAATGTTTCCAGGGAACTTGAAAATCTCATTTCTGCCAAGCGTGGGATTAAGGTGACACGAGACCTTAGTAAATATCTTGGGATGCATGTGCTTCAAAAAAGGATTAATAAAGATACTTTCAAGGAAGTCTTGGAAAGGGTTAACTCTAAACTTGCTGGGTGGAAGAGTAAAACTCTGAGTTTTGCAGGTCGGTTGACATTAACTAAATCAGTCTTGTCTTCCCTTCTGATTCACTTGATGGGTGCGATAGTTCTTCCGAAGGTAACTCTTGATGGGCTTAAAAGAATTCCTCATGACTTCTTATGGGGAAGTATGAATGAGCACAGAAAACGACACCTTATTTCATGGACAAAAGTGTGTCAAAGTAAGGAGAATGGAGGACTGGGTATTCGGTTTTCTCGTGTTATGAACAAAGCTTTGATCGCTAAAATCGGGTGGAGGCTCTTGAATGATCGTAATAGTCTTTAGGCGCAGGTTTTGTGTAGTAAGTATAAGATCTCCCAAGTTCATGACGTGAGTTGGTGGTCGCCTATAGGTAACACTTCTTCGACCTGGAAAAGTATTACACTGGGTCTTCGGGATGTAGTTCATAAAGGCTTAGCTTGGGTCTTGGGAGACGGACGAGATGTGGAGTTCTTGACGGATACATGAGTTTGTTCGCCTCTGCTGGCCGAACTATGGGGAGTATATTATGGGCTTGTAAGGGCATGGGAGTTTGGAGTGCGACGGCCTTAGTTAGAAGTTGATTCCGAGGTGGTGGTGAAGTATTTTGAGACATGGATTAATGATTCTCATCCTATGTCTTTCCTAGCACGATTGTGCTATGCCTTATTAGCAAGGGACTGGAATGTCCAGATATCACATGATTCTATTAAAAAACAAATCTTAGTAATTTATTGGACAGAATGGCGGAATAAACCAGAAACTTGTATAAAGAGGCTAACCGAGATGTTGACGGGTTGGCTAACTATGCATTCTCTCTTTTTTTCCAGTTTCCATGTTGTTTCTAATCCTCCTGAGGATATTTTTTTGCTTATTTCAGACGATAAATGTGGGGTATCTTTCCCTAGAATGTTAAATGTTTTGTAGATTTGTTTTTTGCTTAATGAATAAAGGTTAGGGAGGCCTTTTCCTCCCTTTTGATGACCAAAAAAAAATATATTAAAAAAGGAGGTCAAGATAAATATAAAAAATAGAAACATCTAAATATAAAACTACTCTACTTGTTAGACGATTAAACGGAAAAAGCATTGATCATAAACCTAACAATTTCCCAAAAGGAACTACGTTTTAAGCTGGACTCACTCTTATCCCTCTACCTCCCTAGCTTCTATAACTATGACCTCAATAGCTTTTCTTCAATGGTGGTTTTGGAAAACCATTATTTCTCGATGATGTTGAAGAAAATGATTGTTGGAGGTGGATCCGAGATCCTACTTCGGTCTACGGAAACAATAACTAAATTCTAAGTTTTGAACTTGGCAAGTTTATCGAAGTCTCAACTTAGAAGATTTCCTTCTCGGAAGTGCACTGAAGCTTGAAGGAAGTCGGACGACACGTCAGCAAACAAAGAAACAGAAATTTTCCTATTTCGACATGGAAAATTTCCAAAACTCTAGCAAGAATCTTCTAGATACGATCTTATCTAGAAATTTTAATATTTTCCTTTATCTAATCTATTTTGTAACCGCCTCTATGGTCTATAAATAGAGGGAGAGGTATTTCAAAGAAAGGATCCGCTTTTTGGCACTAGATATTAAGCAATATATTGTACTCGACAACTATCATATTCACAATACACTTCTTGTTTTCCAAAACCCTAAAAGAACCCTTGCCCAATCTTCCCTCTTTTAATCAAAATCGTGGACTTAGCTCCTTATGCTAGACCTGGTTTGAACAGCTGGCGCTGTCTATGGGGAAGACATTGAAGGAAATCCTTACACAGGAACAATGAGTGTATGTGAAACAAAGGATGGTGGAAGACAAAGTAATCGTCAGCTCACCCGAAAGAAGGAACCTTAACCTCCAAGAAAACACTGATCCGACTCTCGGATCGTCCTTGAACTCAGTTCAAACTCAGGAGGAGAACAGAGAAAACTCTCAGGAAGTCGCTGCCCCCCAGGCCACCACAAGGACCACTTTCAATCGAAAATTTGGTGTGCAACATCATAGCGCAATTCGAAGCCTCCAATCGAAGAAACTCGGAAAGATTCAATAGAATTGAGTCTCATCTAAATGAAAGCAGCCTCCCGTCTACACAAAATAACAGGCCAGATGGAAAAGTATTGGCTAGCGTCCAAAGAAACCTGTTTGGAGCAGTTCCGAATCCACAACCAACCAACGTGACTGGACCAGGACAGACTACAATGCCAAACGCATCAAGGTAGCAAACGCCGACTACAATGGACGCAGCTGTCATATACAGGATGATGGAGGACATGCGGTCTTAGTTCCATCAAGCTTCCAGCTCGGCACCAGAAATTGGGCGAATTTTAGCTCAAGCACGAAACTCGCCCTTCGCGCCAAGGCTAAAAAGAGTTTCGGTAAATCAGGGACCAACAATAAGGTGCCCTACATACGATGTGACTACTGATCCAATCGAATTCATGAGTGCTTTAAACATCATGATGAACGGGACAACCTACAACCCCGACCAGGAAGACGCAGCTTACTGCCAACTCTTCGCTGAGAATCTAACCGGTGACGCCCTAGTATGGTTTACCAAGTTACCAACAGGATCGATCGAGAGCTTCAATCAACTCGCCGAGTGATTCATGATGCCATAAGCCCTATTCGTCAACCAAGATACTTCTACAGCGGAGTTACGGTCCTTGAAGCAAGGATTTGACGAGTCTCTAAGGTCGTATCTCGGACAATTTAAGAAAATCTTGACTAATGCCAAAGTCACCAACGACATAGCCATTGAGACCTTAAGAACCGGAATGGTTATGTATGAGGCTCTACGAAGAGATCTCTTCGTAAATCATCCTAATACGATCTTGGATGCCCTATGCAGAGCAGTGACGCATGCAGACTACGTGAAGGAAAAGTAAATCCTCGCCAGAACACAGAAAATTCATCAAGACTCAGGAGCTAGGGAGTCAAAAGAAGAATACCATGAGCCGAGACAACATAGTTACAAAAAAAAAGCAATCTTGGCAACAACTTTTGAAGTCGGCGACACTGACAGCACAGCTCGTAAAAAGCCGTTCAACAACACTTACAACCGATGTGAAAATTGTGCCTTTCACAATAGGACTGGTCATTGATGTGTCTCATATTTAGCCTAATTTTCTTTGCATCTTAGCATCATTTTTAGTCTTTTAGTTGTGCATCATGTCATTTTAGAGTCATTTTGTGTTTAGTTTGTGCATTATAGTGATTAGGACATGCATTTACATATATTTGGTGTTTTTTGGTAGTTTAGGTGATTGGAACCTCAAAACATGAGGATTGGAGCTAAATTTAAGAAGTTGGAAGCTTGGAGGTTGGGATTATGCTTGGAGAGGAGAAGGCCCGGAGAAAAAAAGCAAAAAATTGGCGAAGCCGTGAGTTGAAGAAGTGTGCAAGCTGCAGCCGCGACCAAACCCGCGACCCGCACTGGTCGTGGACAAGATCTCCGTCCGCAGGACACATCCGGACATGAAGCTTCCTGATCGTATGTATGCATCTCTCCGTAAGACACGTCCAGATGTGAAGCCGCGAGCGGACCCACGACCGCATCCTTCTGAAGCGTCGACCGTGGACACTTCTCTTCGCCCGTACGTACTCTCTCGACCGGACCCGCGACCTGCACGCGTCGCGGGTCATGATCCGAATCCCAGCGCCAAATGACGCGACCTCGACCGTGACCCACCTGTCCTGCGAACCTCAGCTACAAGACACACCTCGACCTCGACCGCGACCTGCTCCACCCGCGGCCACCAGACGTCTCGACCTCGCCCACGTGAAGCAATATCTTTGCGACTTTTGGCTTTTGCTAATTTAATCCAGTTTGTCCTGGTTTAGTGGTTTGTTTTAAGTAATCTGAAACCCTAATCTCATTTGTATAAATACATGGCATGGGGTCTAAACACATCAAGCTTTTAATTCCTTATAGTTTTAAGATCTAGCATAAGGTTTTCTCTCTTTTAAGAGCTCTTTGAAGATTGTAGAGAACAAAACTTCGAGATTCCTTGTGGATGATCCATTTCTTGGTTATTTCTCAATCTGATTTCGAGTCTTTGCTTGTTTATTTGTCTATTTTCATTATGCTTAACTATCTTTGCTTGGTTGATTTCATCATGAACATGTGTGAGTAGTTGTTTAGAATGATTTAGGCTTTGGCTAGATCTAGGGCTTGGTTTTGTTTGTTTGATGCTTAGGACCTTTAGAGCCTCCTATCTAGGTGTTCTTAATGCTAGATTCATCTTGATCACATGGATTTAGATGCTAGGAAAATCATCGCTCGAGAGGTGTTCGATGAAATTTCCGAATGACCTACTTTAGGGATCTTTCTCCATAGCCATTGAGAGATGATGTTATGGGATTGATTGGTCACAGTGGATTTGATCTTAAAGCATTTAGTTGGGTCATCTCTCTTGAATAGTTATTAGTGCCATGATAGTGGGCTAGTTTTGCTATCATTGTCGTGTTCCATGCCCTAGGCAGTGCATTCATTGTCTCCTTGTTGCATCATTCACCCATTTGCCTTGCCCTTTGATTGATTGCCATTGCCTAGATCATTTGTCTTTACCTTATTGTCATTTCCTTAGTTGAATTTCGATTGCCTTTGCTAGTTTAACCTTGTTTGCTTGCTTGGTTGTGTGGCTAGTGATTAGATTGCATATGGTTGCTTCTCGTTCTATTTGTTTCATGTTTTAGTTCTAGTTTCCCTAATCATTTCTCGTCGTTGCTTTAGATTGGCATAGAATCTTGCATTCCTATTGTGCACCTAAACTCCATTGGGTTCGAACCTCAAGTTCTTGACAATGGCATGATTGTTTGAGTATTTGGTGAGTATAAATTTAATTGATTGTGTTTTGAGTATGCAAATGCTCATCTTGTCAATTTGGCGCCGTTGCCGGTGAGTTTTTAGCGTTGCCAATAAGTTTTAGGTTCTAGTTGAGACTAGAGTTTATTTACTTTGAATTTTTGCGTTTGGTCTTATCGTTTGTCTTTTCTTTTGTATGTTTTTCTTGTAGGTATATGCAACTTCGGAGTTCACAAGCGCAAATATCTATTCAAGAGAACTCGGACATACTCATTTTAGAGAGAACTAATAGAAGGTTGGATAACGAAAGATGGTTGAAGGAAAGAGAGGATCATCTCATTCGGTTAGGAATGGAGTTCCTCTGGTTGAACCAACCCCTCCACACATTGATGTTAATGGAATGAGAGCACAAAATAGACCTCCTGGTTTTGAAGCCCCTCCGACCAATGCTAGGCCAATTGAAGCCTTTGATGAACCAAATCGTCAGGAGCTTAGCTATGGAATTCCTACTCCAAGCATAGAGGCTAACAACTTTGAGATCAAGTCAAGCTTGATTAACATGGCTCAAAATCAACAATACAACGGTCTACCTCTTGAAGATCCGTTAGATCACATGGACCGTTTTGGAAGGCTTTGTAGGACGGTTAAGATGAATGGAGTTCATGAAGATGCCATCAAGATGATACTCTTCCCATTCTCACTTGGTAATAAGGCAGCTCAATGGGAAAGGAACATCCCTTCCGAGATGGTTTCCACTTGGGACATGGTGAAGAAGGAATTTATCACAAAATTCTATCCAAAGCAAAAGACGGCAAAACTTCGGAACGATATCTCGAGTTTCAAGCAAAGGGGTAACGAGAGTTTGTATGAAGCTTGGGAGAGGCTCAAGGAGTACATTAGGTGTTGTCCACATCATGGTATTCCAAAAGAGAATTTGCTAGGGATATTCTACCGAGGCACGCTTGAACATTATAGGAGAGCATTGGACATGGCTAGCTATGGTAATTTTGCTAGTCTAACGGTTGCCCAAGGGGAAAGTCTAATAGAAAACATGGCTCAAAGTGAAGCAAGCTATGGAGGAGAAGAAGACATAAGCACAAAGAAGAGTGGTTTAGATGGTTTGCGTTTCAAGGAGCTAAATGCAAAGATAGATAAGTTGAGTCAAGTGTTTCTTTTAAGTCAAAGAGGAGTGAATTTGGTAAGGAAAAGGGAATTGGTCATCAAGGTTGTTAAGGGATGGCTATGGACGGTTACGATTTCACACAAGATGAGTGTAGTTATTTAGGAAATCAAGGAGGGTATCAAGGTTTAAGCTACATTCAAGGTCCACACTACCCGAATAGAGCACCAACCAACTCTTCTTGGCAATTTAGAGGAGGATCGATTATGAACCCTATGGATATTTACTCCTTTGAGCTCAAGTTTGATCCACCTTTACAAATCCAAGGAAGTTCCTTGCCTTACCAAGTTGAGGAATATGATGAAACAAATCATTGAGGGTCAAGCAAGAAGCCAAGTTGAGATGACTTCAAGATTAGATAAGATTGAGCACAAGGTTGAAGTTAGTCACACGGAGTCCAAAGCTAAATTTGAAGATATATACTCTCACTTAAAGGATCTTGACCAACGGATTTCACAAGTGACCTTAACCAATACAAGGTCGGTTCCTATATCCCAAAGAAATCTAAAGATTCACTTAAGGCTTGTTGTAAATCTATAATACTTAGAAATGGTAAAGAGTTACCCCCTAGGACGGTTGCAAGAGAGAAAGATGAGCAGCCAGTTGCTGAACAAGATGAAGTTGTTGACTTGGAAGAAGTTCCGGTAGGTGGAAATGAGATAGTTGAGGATCCTAAACAACCTAGTGAAGCAAAGGACAAGGAGAAGGATGATTTTCTTGAGAAGGCAAGAAAGTATGTACCACCACCATATGAACCAAAGTTGTCATTTCTGGGTCGTTTCAAAAAACAAATTTTGGCTAAGCAAAGGGAGAAGTTTATGGAGCTTATGGATGGGATTACGGTGATGATGCCACTCATGGATGTGATAAGGACAAACCCGACTTATTCAAGATTCTTGAAAGATTTGATAACCAACAAACAAAAGATAGAAGAAGGGATGGTCATGATGAGCTATCAATGTAGTGTTATTATCAAGAGAGGCTTACCCAAAAAACTTAAGGACCCGGGTAGTTTCACCCTTCCATGTGCTTTAGGAACTTCGAAATTCCCTAAATTTTTATGTGATTTGGGATCAAGCGTGAACCTTATGCCTCTCACGGTCACCGAGAGGATTGGTGTTAAATCATTTCAAAAATGTGGGGTCTCTTTGATTTTGGCCAATTGTTTGGTACGAATCCCGGTCGGCATAATAGAGGACTTGCCCTTGAGAGTATGGAATTTGACGTGCCAACTTATTTTGTGGTGATAGAAATGGATGAAGAACCGGTTGATCCACTCATTTTAGGAAGACCTTTCCTAGCAACCGCCGGAGCATTGATTGATTGTAGGAGGGGAAGAATTGGGTTGCAACTTGGTGACTCAATCGTGAACTTTGATATCAAAAGGATAATGGATAAGGCAGACATTGGAAAGCAATGCTTTATGATCAAGACCTTGGATATACTAGAAGGTGATATGAATGAGGAATTGAGTATAGAAGACCCGCTGCAAATCACCTTGAGTATAAAGAAAAGTGAATCTGACTATTTGAGTCTTGATAGTATGAGATATGAAGGAATGTTGGATTCTTGTGAAGTTCTCTCATGTGAAACCAAACCATTGGAGTTGGAGTCTACTTCAATTGATGAGTCAAGGGACAAGAGTAAAGGAATCAGTGAGGAAGACCCATGGAGTGAACTCTTGGCACCGAAAGTGGAGCTTAAACCATTACCAAAAGGGCTAAGGTATGCTTTTCTTGGAATAAACTCTACTTATCCGGTCATTATAAATGATGAATTAGACGATATTGAGGTAGCTTTGTTGTTAGAGGAATTGAGAAAGTTTAGGAAAGCCATAGGGTATTCGTTAGATGACATCAAGGGAATAATATCCCAAGAGCTTTGCATGCATATGATCCACTTAGAAGATGAATCAAGGACTTCCATTGAACCACAAAGAAGATTAAATCAAAACTTGAAGGATGTGGTGAGGAAAGAGATTCTTAGACTTCTAGATGCGGGGATCATTTATCCAATTTTCGATAGCAAATGGGTCTCTCCCAGTCATGTTGTACCCAAAAAAGGTGGTGTGACCATGATTAGGAATGATATAAATGAATTGATTCCGACTAGGATAGCAACCGGACATAGGATGTGCAAGGATTATTTTCCGTTGCCATTCATAGACCAAATGGTTGAACGATTAGCTAATCATTCATATTATTACTTTTTGGATGGATTTTCGGGTTTCTTCCAAATATCGATTCATCCCAACGATCAAGAGAAGACAACATTCACATGTCCTTATGGTACCTTTGCTTATCGAAGGATGCCATTTAAATTATGTAATGCACCGGCCACATTTCAAAGGTGCATGTTGTCCATATTCTTGGATTTGATTGAGGAGGTAATGGAAGTTTTCATGGATGATTTTTCGGTGTATGATTCTTGTTTTCGTGCTTGTTTGTCCAATTTGTGCAGGGTCTTACAACGTAGTGAAGATACAAACTTGGTTTTGAATTGGGAAAAGTGCAACTTTATGGTTCGGGATGGAATTGTACTTGGTCATAGGATATCGAGCAAAGGGATTGAGGTTGACAAAGCTAAGATTGAGATAATTGAGAGTCTTTCGCCGCCATCTACGATTAAGGGTATTCAAATTTTCTTGGGACATGCTTGGTTTTACCGTAGGTTCATTAAGGATTTTTCGAAGATTGCCTGCCCTTTAACTCGACTCCTTTGTAAGGATGTTGAGTTCGACTTTGATGAGGAATGCCGCAAGGCATTCATGCAACTCAAGGAAGCTCTTGTAAGCGCTCCGATTGTGTAAGGTCCGGATTGGAATTTACCCTTCGAAATCATGTGTGATGCTAGCGACTATGTAGTTGTAGCTGTTTTGGGTCAACGGAAAGATAAAAATCTTCATGTGATCTACTATGCAAGTAAAACTCTCGATGAGGCTCAAATGAGGTATGCGACTACGGCGAAGAAATTCCTTTCCATGGTATTTGCATTTGAAAAGTTTAGGTTCTACCTTGTTGGATCCAAAGTGATTGTCTATACTGATCACTCGACATTGAAATATTTGATGAAGAAGAAGGATGCCAAACCAAGGTTGTTGAGATGGGTTTTATTGCTTCAAGAATTTGATGTCGAGATCATTAACAAGAAGGGAATTGAAAATGGAGTTGCGAACCACCTTTCAAGGCTTCGAGTAGACTTGCCCATAAATGATACGTTGAGGGAAGAACACATTTTGTTTATCCGAGCAATCAAAAACACGACAAAGATCGTGAACGAGGTCGCGGCAATGGAAAAGTTGAATGAAAATGGGCCATGGTATGCGGATATTGTGAACTACCTTTCATGTGGAGTTGAATCGCGTAATCTCGACAAGTATGACATGAAGAAATTCTTCAAGGAGGTTAATAGGTATTATTGGGATGAACCATACCTCTACAAGCAAGGAAAGGACATGCTTTATAGAAGATGTGTTGCGGAAAAGGAGGTACAAGGGATTTTGTTTCATTGTCACGGGTCTAACTACGGGGGTCATCTCGCTACTTTCGAAACGGTTACAAGAGTTCTCTAAGCCGGATTTTGTGGCCTTCTATGTTCCGAGACACTCACCAATTCATTTCTAAGTGTGATGCATGCTGATGTGATCATGGACAGCATACACACGTTGGATCTAGAAGCTAAGGAGCAGAACCTTA